>JAGDQP010013517.1:0-47610 GCA_022664845.1 Lepisma saccharinum
CAATTTATTGACTTCATCAACCAATCAGATTATTTAAATTCAAATGACGTCATTACCTAGTATGCTAGTGTTTGTTTGCTTAGTTCTTGTTACAACTCTACAAAAATGCTATTTTATTCATAGAGCCTACTGGAGCACGAGACGAGTGTATTAACACTTTTAAAAGTTTTGTAGTCACTAAGTTCAGCTTTGGATACTCCTTTTACAGTTCGTATCCTGTGAGATATGCAACCTAACAATACTAGTAAGATACTTTGCTTTTGGAAATGTACTCTAACATCCGAACATATCAGACAATAAGAAAACTAGGTGATATCATTTTATTAAAATAATCCATGGTTGGCAACACTTAAAAGTTTGGTATAAGTTGGCAACTCTTGTTGTCGTTGCTGAATTACTATACAAATGGTAAAGAATAACTTATTAAATTATTTTAAGATGGAAACACTGTTAAGTGTAAGATGACAACACTGCTTCTTCAGCAATGCCAGCTGGCTGTGATATTCTCTCACAGACTCTTTCCCCCCACCTGTCTCCTACTCTTCCTGTTTCAAGTAAACATATGGTTGCAGGCTGTGAAAGCAAGGCATGGACTTCCGGTGTGCAGTGCTAGTTTTCTTAGTGTGTGTGTTTGTGTGTGTTTCTGATGGGGCCTGCAAAAGTTGGCATATGCGGGGGAATGTTCTTGCATTAGGCGATAAGATTCATCGGTCAAGTCCCGTAAACTTAGGAAATATTCTTTCGTTATACTACTACCTAAGATTCTGCCAGGGAAATATATAAAAGTAAGTAATTATAATTTCTCATTACCCATCTATTTGTCTTTATCTACCTTACAAAACACTATATTCAAAGGCTATACCCAGTTTAATTCATTAATATATTCAATACAAGTCAGCTACATGGTCTCAGGAAAGGTAGTTTTATCAATCCGTGTCGTATAAGGAGAGAGTACATTGTAATTCTAAGATGTCAATCACTTGAATTGACACAACAAGCAGTCCAACAGACCTCATTTTCTTCTTATATTATGAGTATATGTGGTTCCAAACACCCTTTTTTGGCTATAATCAGCTCTTTCTAGCTTTCATTTGATTTAAAGTAGTGCAAATGCTGTTTATCTTCTTAACCAAACAGTCTTTTCGAGCATAATGTACATGCAAAATCGTTATATACTCTTAAAAATACAACTGAAAGAGTACATGGTATCTAAAAATCATGTTCAAGCTACTTCAAATGTGAATTTTCTCGCTATATATTGTTCAGTATTATATAAATCCACGCTTTTCACCTTCAAATACACGTTCAACCTAGTTTCAATGACGGTTTTCTTGTTACGTATTGACTACATATGGTTCTTAGGACCTCTCTTTGTATTAATAAGGCGCATAATATAGGTTATTTTGATTTATCAGAGTTGATTTCTCAATTAATATGCAAACTGTACAAATAAAATAATGTCTACACTCCATTCTGAACAGTCCGTCACGCAAGAAAATCGAAACAATGAGTCCTTCGTACCATATTTTTCGTGAAGATATAGTTTGTTTCTCTACTATTCGTGTTGAAATACCTATTTCAATGTTGTATATTAACAAAATTGTATTGCACATGGTCAAATTCGGGTAATCATCCATCTTAGTGGCGCCATTTTCATATTCAAGAACTTGTTTTGTAACAACTAACCTCTAATACGGCGTTATTCTCGTATTTTCAGGTTTCAAAAGTATCTTAAAGACTAGTTTTCTGCTTAAAATCATGTTTGAATATCTCTTTCATAGTGCTTACCGATAAATAAGAGAACTTCATTCTCTAAGTTTCACATCAATTAGTCCTTTTCGTGTTTTATTAAACCTCTTTCTACTTCAAATGTCACTTTTCTCCCTATATATTGACTGGTAGAACTCTCTTCCTGATAACAAACACCGAAATAGTTGCAATTTCATCTGAGAAGTCGGCTTTAGGCACATATAATCATGTTTGTACTATAGATTACCACTAAATAATCCTTTTCCAAGGGTAAAATACAGTGTATGAGTCATTTCTAGTTAAATTATCTGTTAAATAAGTTCTCCAAAGTGATAGTTTGAAGTTTAATTCATTCTTTTCCTATTTCAAAAGAGGTCTTTTCTCCTAAAAACGTCAATGAATACCTAAGTAAAGCAGGAAATAGCCTTCAAAACAGTTGCTAATCGGGTAAATTATTCTTAAACATGCACGTCAGAAGACGTATTATACAGGTTTCCATTGCAAAGAACAATAAACACCTTGTATTAGGTTAAAATCAGATTTCAAATATGGTCCAGATGCGTCTCGTATGCTATTCAAAGGAATAATCAGCCTGTATTAACGTAGAATATCTTAAAAGCAGCGTGTATAATTCTGTTACATAGTTTTTGCATGTCCTCTGAGACAATATATATCTAATATTTCAACTTAAAATAGATTTCTATAGTTCTTTGTACACTTTCGGTACGCTAAGTAGCTCACAAATAGCGATATTGTAGTAATTTCGACTTTAAAAGTCTTAAGAAACATCTCAAAAGTAAAATATTAGGAAAAGTTTTGCTTACAAATGCATTAATCACATATTATACAGTTCTTTGTGCACAATAAATGCACTTCTAGTGTTCAAATTATTCGAGAATTGGTACTAATGCAGTAATTTCGGTTTATATTGACTCAAGTCGCACGGTTCTACATGTAAAATATGTATATTTCATCGTCTCAGGACTTCAAATCATTCATTCATTTATACAAATAGAGGTGTGAAAACAAGCAAAAAACAGTTCTTATGCAGAATAATCACATCTCTGGAGTAGAAATTAATCATAAAAGATGATAGTATTATACTAAATTCTTCTTATACAGATGTCAAAACACAAGGCAGCAATTCCATTACAGGATGCGTAAGTATCTATAATATTTATCCTAACTATGAAATATATTTCGTATGAAACCTCACCGTTTCTTCTACTTAAATATTCAGGAAGAGTTCGTATAAAAATCACGCATTTTTCTTACCATCTAGTTGACACAACATCAGAAAAGGTTTCTACTTCCTTGAATCTTCTCTGACACTGCGAAAATTGAAACGATATGTGGCACGAGCCAAAAAGACCAACAGATGGTATGATCTATTACTTAAAACAATTAACGTCTGGGCAGACACACTTCTTTTCTCCAGCCTTCTCCAATCCACGCGAGCCAATTTCCGGTTCACACGGCCACAAAATTCCCATGCTTCTCTGTGGGGTCAACGGGTTGAACCTTGGCCCTAAAGGTGAAGTTCTGTGCGGAAGGAGATGACAGTTCTGTCAAATTAATGGCCAAAAATCTCAAATTATGAGTCCAGGTGCTTCCGTTTCGGTGGGTGGGCTCGGAGAATCCAAGAACTCACTACTGCGCTGGTTATGAAATCAAAGCACTCCATATATTTGGATATTTTTATTGAAGAATTTGTTCTGTAAGTAAAGTTCGATTGATTGATTGTTGTTGTTATCGTCCTAAACGAGCTGGTAAGCTACTAAGGACGGCACCTAGAGTGTAACTTGGACTCCGAACCACTTGTGTCCCACTGGGAATCGAACCCGGGATCCCTTTATTACAATGCAGCGAGCGTTACCACTCATCCACGGGGACACAAGTGCAGTTAGAAAGAATAGATGTTATTCCCTTGTTCACAATAATCCTGTGTTAGGTAAATATTGAAACTAACACAGAAAAGTTGACAACTGCCGTGACCTTAATTAAAAAAAAGAATGCTATTAAGGTAAATGTAATAACTGTGATACTACTAGTAACATAACTGGCAGAGAAAGTAACGAAGCAGAAATCGAATATTCGAATAGTGCAAGCATTAGCTTTGAAGCATCTCAGGCTCCGGCCGACAAAATATAATATTTTATTATGTAAGTGCGAAAAATATCCAGATGCTATAGCATTAGTGATTTCGTCAGACTTGTAGGGGGATGTCACTCCCAAATTCCTCCATAGTGCTGTTACTGCCCATATACTTCATTTTATCATATTCCCAAATTCACGACAATGCCCCCTCCCCCCATCTTTAAAATGTTTGTAGTCAAAAATCGATAGAAACCGTGTAAAACTCCACTTACATCCCCAATTTTGTTTTTTCAACCTTCCGAACAGAAAATCCTGGCGGAATCCCTGTGCTACATACTTCTCGTTGAATAAAAATGTAAAAGCGAGAAGCAAGCACACATCCGTGTGATTGAACATATCGGTTAGGTTAGGAGGACCTATTTGTTAGCGTTTCAGATTTTCTGTGATTATCACGATATCACGACTTGCTCAGGGATAGAAAAAGGAAAAAACGGTGTGTCTTTGCAACGTTTGGCAAATTCTTGTATCATTGACTGTGAGTGATTCACCTCCCCTTTTGTTTTTATCAAAGAAGACAGTAAATGGTATTCTGAATTCGCTGTCATTACCTGGCAGGGTTCTTCGTTCAATGGGCTCTCACATGTGTAACTTACGTCTGTGTGCAGAAGCACAGCTTACAGTCAAGACGAAGTATGATGATAGCCGAGGAATACCAGCAAATGAATTTGTTCGCAAATCTTATCATTACAATGAAGCCACAAAGAAATCGAAGTGCTGTATTAATAGCTGTGGAAAACATATAGCATTGTGTAGATGATTACTAAGTTTATCAAAAACTTCAATCACACTCCTACAGGTACAGTACTAATGCAATATAACAAGTCAATGATTTAATTTCAAATAAATTCTCGTTTTGAATATAGTGTATGATTTGATTGTAAGCTGTTTTAATCTACTTATTACCTTAATGTAATCTTTACTCAACCACTTTCCTCTTGAGACTATTGAAATGTCTTCTAGCCGGCGCCCCACATAAGAAATTTTATTGTTTATTAAGGTCTTTACGCATGGATGACTCAGGCCGGGATAGGTTAGGGAAACCATACAAGACGCAGTAACCCAGGGGATAATCCCTTCAAACCACCTGGATTTTCAGTCTCATTCTTAACTTTAATCACAAGATATCGCGTGATATTCGGTACGATACTTGTCTGTTCCTCTACTGCAATTTTCTCTTCTTTGTCACTGGTAGATTCAGTAGCTGTATGAGTCTTCTTGCTCACATCAGTGACTTTATCTTCATTCTGTCTCTTCTGTCTCTTTCTCCCTTTCTCCGAAGGCGACTTATTAGGATGTGGTGGAGCCATGATTAATGAAAGCCGTAAATGCCCACACTTCTCCGTCTTCGTTCTGAGGAGCCAACGAGGCTGCCGGGTACTACCCTCATCACCCTTGTCAGCAAGCTGGAAATCGAGGCGAAGTCCAATGACTTGGCCTCGAAATCACTTGCACTCCCGACTGATGGATACTTGGGGCACCCACTCCCCCGAGTGTTGGCGAGACCAAAGGTCCGAAGAGCTCCCCAAAGGCGCACTTCCCAGTCTCAACGAGCTAGACCATCCAAGAACCTGCTGTTAATAATTTGTTAGGGAGTGAATGATAACCTGGTGACGGCGCCAGCAAATGTCAGCGAGCTCACTTAAAACACAGCGTACAACCTATTCGATTTCGGATTCTTGCCTCCAATCGTTAGGGAGGACTTACTTTTATTTGCGAATGAACGAACGATATATTAGTAACGGCGCTAGCTAGAGGGCCCAATTTGACACATCCCAAATTTGCACTTTCGGATCAGCATTGCCTTCAATCGTTACGTATGTGTTAGGGACTGAACAATAACCTAGTGACGGCGCCAGCAAATGTCGGGGGCAGGGCTGCCACCGTTCCGTTCAAGAAAATCGGGACAGTCTCTATGCCGAGGGTACCAGTACATAGGACGTACTTTCACAGAAAAAAGTACTATTTATACTTTAAATTGGACTTTTAGGGCCATTCTGAACTTGTTTGGAAGTTAAAAATTACTGCCGATTTAGCTAAACTAAATTGCACCTCGAAGTAGTTACATAGATACGTATTTACTTTGTGATTGTACTGTTTCTTATTAATTGTTTTCCAAAGCTTCTAAAATCAGATTGTAAACATTTACCTCGACCCTGTCAATAGGGAAGAAAAGATAAGATAAAATGAATTGTATGGGCGGTAACAGCAATATGGCTTACGCCCTTCCCGGTCAATAGAGAAGACATGACGGGTCCAAGAGTATGACCTTAGGAAAATCGTACAATTTATGCCATAAAAATTGTCATTTGCCTAAGGTTCTTGAGAAGATATAAAAAATTGAATTCAACCTAATTGTTTTAATAATTACCTTACCCGAAAGGTGTCTCGTATACACTCCTCGTTGACACAGCGAACCCGTACTGGATAAATCAGATTTACGATTATAATTGTTTTCATGTTGCAAGTGCTTGGAATACAGAAATCCACTGAAAAAAAAATGACTTTACACAAGACAAAATTTGACCTGCCAAAAATAAAGTATGTTTTCAATACAAACAATAAACTTTGGAGAATACGTCGCGTCGTATTAATTGCATTATTACACTGTACATTAGTTCTTCATGGAATAATTACACAGGAAATAAATGTTAATAAGAAGTTGGAATTGCGGGAAGTCGTATATTATGCAATATATAGGCTTACCGTTGTGGTTTTTCAGCCCACTATGGCTTCTTGCTTTTATTATTATTATTATTTGTATTTTTTTTGCGAAACATACTTTCTGGATAAACTTGAGCTACGGACAAAGGAGCTTGTAGTATATACATAAATGTATAACAAACACACAACAGTCGTGTCTTTTCAAAGTTACGAAAATATAGCGGCGTAGCTCAGTTGGTAGAGTGTTGGCTTTGTATCTGGAAGATCCCGCCATCGATACCAGTGGCCGACCATCCTAACAGCGTTTTTCAAAGTTTTTCTCAACAGTCACACCAGGAAAATCTAAACACTTTTAGCTTAGGCTCTGGCCGAATTCGTCCCGACTTCTTTCTCCCACCTATCTCCTTCTGAGCCATAATGCCTAAACCTCATAAATAAATGTTATAAAATCATTACCAAACAAATGAGAAATATGAAGATGCAAGTAACACAAAAAATTGAAAGTTTTCTGCCAACTCTACATGTGGGTGTGATCTTGTACTGAATTTTCCGTGCAACTGGGGAACATGCGTTGGAGGAGGAACTAGTTTGCAAAGAATAATTGATTTACAATCATGTAGAATGACTAAGGGTCAGACATCCTGGATTGCCCGGGACATTTACGGTTTGTAAGACATTGTAATTTTTTCAGGGTTCGGCCTGGAAGCTAATTTGTTCCAGAGTTCTCCATAAGTTCCCGGAAGTTTTAAATTAGAGAGAGGAAGCAAAAATGTCATTTAAATGTAACAAATGCTATTGATAAAATCACGATTAGTTATGTTCAATTTAGTACCAAACCGGTAACTCCATACTATTCCTCCATGGTAAATCTCTCCTATGGATGTTTCTTAGCTTTTTTCTTTACAGAAATCGTTTAGTGAAATGAGTCGCCTTGGCTCAAACGGTAGCGCGTCTGACTACGAATCAGGCAGGACACTGGATACTTTTCTCAGTGTTCCCATGCCTGGCGCTCTGAGGCGCACTCAGTCTGCTATCAAATTGAGTACCGGAGTGTCCTTGGTATTCCTGGGCACCTTGGGAAGGTAAAGGCAGTCGAGCGTGGGATTGACCATCCCACCTCACTTCGTACCTTAGGTCAAGATAATGTGGAGTGCTCCCTCCACATCTCCCATGCGCCGTTCACAGCGAGTGCGTATCGAACATGGGATAGCTTTAACTTTACCTTAAAAACATAATTAAGTGATAGTAAATTCTTGGAAGTTCGTTATTTGAAGATGCCGGCTATTACTTTCTCAGATTTGGTGTCCCGGACTGAAGTGCGGTAAGTTAGAACTAAGGTTCAAGATGTAAAGGAAAAATAAATTATTAAATAATATTTTTTGCCTCATAGGAATAACACGAAGTGCCGTTTGATTCCTATGCGATTGAAAATAACAAATATTAAAACAAAATACTATTTATGCTTCACACACTTGCTACATCCTCACATTTGAATTTGGACCCCAGTCTTACTTAACCTCATAGTATAATTTGTCCGTCACTCTCACCAATTATTGCGTTTTCGCTTTTTACTGGTAGAAAATGGTTTGGGTTTCAGTTGTAATTAGGTTTCTGTTTCTTTCACAGCTTTTGGTTTCTCTTTCTTTTTTTTTCGAGAAACAGAAACCTTTTAGCTGCATTTTGGTTTCAGTTTCCGTTGTAATTTGCTTTCAGTTTCTTTCACAATTTTTGATTTCCGTTTCTGCAATCTTTTGGTCTCTAATTTGGTTTCGAGAAACAGAAAACAACGTAATTCGTTTTTTTAGCTTATTTGATTTCAGTTTCTTTTCCAGAATTTGGTTTCGGTTTCAGTTGTAATTTGGTTTCTTTTTTTGTTTTTTTAACACCTTTTGGTTTCTGTTTCTGGAATAGTGTTTAGTTTCTCATTCGGTTTCGGGACACAGAAACTAAAATAGTTCGGTTTCTTTTAGCTGAAGTTGGTTTTGGATTCTCTTGTGCCCAAAATCTAAAATTTTGTTTGTTAACAAATGTTTGCATAGAGGAGGAGTTCACCTGCAAGAGGTCATCTTCAAGAAATAAATTATACTGTATGTATTCTCAAATGGCATTATTTTTACTATTAAATGCGATAAATATTTTTTTAATGAAATTATTTAATTTTCAAAATTTCCAGTTTTTTTTAAATCACCCTGTATTTACACTTAACATAAATTGTGTCGTTGACAATAAGTAGATAAATCATTACAGCTTTCCTCACAATTCTTAATTTTCTCGTAGTCCTCGCAATTTCAACAACATTATAAGTACTTCAAACCTAAAAAGGAACGATCTATTAAAGATTTAAACTAACGTCAGCAGTTGGTTTTCTCATATGATAACAATTAATATAGTCTCCCAACCTTGCAACAACGTTATTGAAGGACATTAGTATATATGCAAAGCGTTATTCTAATGTATGTAACTAACCTATTCGCAATGAAGGTAGACACGCATCGGCCTCCTTCTATCAAGACTGTGGGGTTTACTTTAGTAGTCCCGTACAAGATAGTCATATTAGTCCGGCCATCGAATATCAGACCACACTCGATGATTGGAACCATAACTTCTTGTAATTAATGTAGTCTACTATAATAAACTGAAGGGAACGCCCTAAAGGATATAAATTCCGAAGTACCTTAGAAGTAATTTGGTTCTTGTCTGTTTACGTTTCACTATTTGTTTATCTTAAAATGGATGGATTTCATTACTAAAGGCGACTTATGTTTACAATTAGATTATCATCTTCGAATTAAATTTTTGAAAAAGGTCATATTGTGCAAAATACAAATTTTACCACTTCTCCAATACTTTTTGTTTCTGAATTTGCTGCCATTATTAAGCATTTACCTCACAATTATTCTCATAACAATATAATCGTCACAAAAGATCGAGAACAAAAGATATTCAACATGTTGATGAGTTTTATTCGTATTCTTACAGTAATTTTACACAAAAAACAGTGTTTTCAATGTTTCCCCAATTTGATTATTGAATATGTTGTTTCACAACAAATACTGGCGGGGAAGCGTCAGGAATCAGAAATGGATTTTCCTTGAGAATTTTCTCACTTTCTTCCTTTTTTCATTTACTACTATTCCGTAGCAAACAATGTCCCGAAATTTATAGATAAAATATTATTAAAGAAGTGATAATTCAAGAAAGTTACGGGCAGGGTAGATATTCAGTTCTCTTCACAAAAATAAATCAATAAAATAAACAAGAACTGACCGCTTACGGCCGACAGAACGTAAAATGACCACATCCATTAACGTTATATCATGCTTAGAACGAGAATGATTAATTTTTGTATGTGCTTATAAATACATGAACATTTTACATTCCTAAAGAGACGTTTTTCACTTATGCTTAAGATGTATCAAATGAGTGGTCTTGTGTGTTGTTTAAATTTATGTGTGTGTGTGTGATTTAAATGTACGCTTTCGTATTCCATAGTCCCTAGGAGAAGGATCTATCAAATTATTTATAATACAGTAACAATATATATATGTAATTCACACGTACAGTCACTTACAAAAATAAATAGTAGTTGAAGTTGAAAGAAATAATAGTTACTTCCTCCAGGAGAACTGTTTCACTGTACGCCTATTTGTTAGACCAACATGGCAGTACAAATATGCGCCAAAATATGGCATGCCAAGATATTTCTCCATTTGGAGGAAGAAAGTATTGATTCGTTCAGCATCATTTAGAGAACCACGAGATAGGCGGAAATTCAATTCACGTTAAGTTCTAAGAGCTAGAAATTAATGCAAAGATAAGGAAATTACTAATATGGACATTATGCAGAAATCATCATTATTCAATGTAACAAAACATGATTTGTTCAAACACACACACACACAAACAAAAACAGAGAGAGGGATGGGTACATAAAGAAAGAAAGAGAGAAAAAGAAAGAGAAAGCATGCCAGAAGACTGGGAAGCAGCGAAAAAGAGAGAAGAAAAGAAAAAAGGAGGGAAAAATGGCGGAAGATATGGAAACAAATGAAGTTTTAACGCTTATCAATATACAGTCTGCTTCTCTCCCCCACTCTGCCTCCTCTCTCTCTGTTTTGTGTTTTTCTCCATTTACGGGATAAATCTCAGTAGTAATTGCGAACATCGTTTACAGCGCTTAATTCCTTGAAGAAAATAATTTGAAATCCAGGCCCGGAATCGAACCATGAACCTTGAGATTGAGAGTCTCACACGTTGACTACTTAACTACACAAACCATAACAAATGTGTGGTTAAATCTGCCATTAAACTCACTACTGTCGGAAAGTTATCAGGTTCCATTTGAAGTTTGAATTTTATTTACGGCCTTTAGGTATCCATGGTTTAGGCCACCTCGTTTCATAAAAATAATTGATCTGTAGATCAATATTAAGCATGAATTAATCCACAATCTTGAGAACTTACTGTTGCAGTAATATATCGATATATCCAGGATTAAAAGAGTGATTTCGTAAATCTACGAAACGAGTTCTAGTTCTTGAAGGAGCCGATCGCACCTGTAATCCACGCGCGAGTGACAGTAGCATTCCTACGTAACACACGTGCAGTGTGAATATAACTTCGAAATCTCCATCTTCAAGCTCCAATCGTGGGTGCCGATCCAGGTTGTCGAGGGGACCAGTGCGATAGTCCACGGACTCAAGGATCGTGGGTTCGAATCCCTCCTCGGGCATGAATGTTTGTGAGTGTATTTTAACTTAGACATAAGGTAGTTACGAGACATCTGTATTTTCAGTAATAAAATGAATAAAGTAATGTAATTAAAGCCCGCTTACAGCGAGAAATATTTTTTAAAGTGTATTATTGATTTAGCCGTTGCCTTGTTGAGTGAAAGAACCCGGGTTCAAATCTTTGCGGGTGCAAGCGATTTTATCTTTCAAAATACATTTCTATATATTCATATTTGCTATTCATAATTGCTTTCTTGCATTTCTCCTAGATAGTTTTCTATCAGGTATGCATAGATGTAGTAGGAACAGGGGCTGGAAAGGAATCAGTGAATGTTGTTAATTAAAAATTCACTTTGTGTAGGCGGTATGGGATTGGCTGCCAGGATGCGAATCAGGAACCAGATAGCTGGCTTGTTAGAGACTGTGTTGTTTATGTCATTCACTGTCTCCGATGAAGCCAAGTAGTTAGTTGATGAAACTGTTACGCGTTTTTAGTTTTTTAATTAAAACATATTAATTGGTCAGCATCATTTTTTTATTTTATGTATATAAATCAAAGCTTTGACATGGAAAATATCATACTTGTTTTGTTATGAGATCGGAAACCAGCAGAATATCAATAGTTTGCATTTAATACTGTATTCTCATCATCAGAATAAACAAGTCTCGGTGCTATGATTGTTATCGTGCTCGCCTCTCATGCGAGACCAAACCCTGATAAGTCCACTATTTTGAATAAAATTTGGTTCATTAGTTCAAATCCTGGTTAACAAAATTTTCTACTTTTTAAAATTTTATTTCAAATTATTTTTCAAATAACATTTCTGCTTCTACTTGTGAGTTTTTCTACTACGATGTATTAAAATTGGATTTAATTTATACGTCCTGTAATTAATATTACGTACTTTGAATTGACAATGAATTTGATTTTCGTTATGGCCTTTAGGCATCTAAAACTCAGACCGGGATAATGAAGAGGGAAAGATTCCGCAAAGTGTCGGGCATTGCCTATGTTGAAGGTGCAATCCCGATATTTGCCTGGTGTGACTAAGGGAAAAGCCTGAAAAACCTCAGTCAGAATGGTCTGCCGTTGTAATCGAACCCACGACCTTCCTAATGCTACGCCGAAGCTCTACAACTGAGAAATGACAGTGAAGAATGAGCGATGGTACCTTACTATTTTTGACACCCAGTATATTATATTCGTATATTCATATCTGCAGTGTATGATTTGTGTGAATTGCTTTATGTCGTTTAAGCGCAAGACTCGCCGGAGAAAGGGTGGCGTAAAAGAAACCTGGAAGAAATTTTTAAAAATTATTTTAAAGCATTTAGGCATCTGAACATCAAACTGGGATATATTCGGGAGAGTGTGTTTGGAAGCTAGACGGTCAGGGCCTATTTTTAGGCACAATCATAGCGTTTGTCTGGTATGATTGAGGAAAAATCTTGGGAAACCTCAGTTAGAATAGTCGGCCGTTAGAATCGATCCAAGGATATTCCAAATGCTGAGGCAACGATCTATAATTTTTGGAAACTTTGTTCACCCTAAGCGGGCTTTACTTGTTCAAAGTGATATACCTTTTTAACTTGTAGAGACTGATATACTTCGAATTAAGTTAAGATCACACACATAAACATTCATGCCCAAGGCGTACCACTAAGCCACGACCGCTCCGTACTAGAAAGATGTGGCCAGGACCTAAGTTGATGGTTTCATCCCGGTCTTTGATGAGGACAAAACCTGGAAAAACTCATTTAGGTTTTCACATTGTGCGAATTAAGGTATTTTTTAGAGTGGGATGATATGTTGATAAGAAAATAACTCGATAAGTCAAATATTGTTCATTATACGTGTGCCCAGATGCAGACCACGAGTGGCGATTTCCACTTCTACTCCCTGTTAATGCACACACTGCGTAGCCGTAAGTTTGGCGTATCTGACATCTGTTTATTCGAGTACACTTTACAAACTTAGGGAGTAGTAAAATTTGCGTTAAAGTTTTCACTTACGACAGCTTTTGTGAATGCCTTCCAAGGAATATTCCTGTGCTCCGACAACCAATTTTGTCAAAATGTGTCACAATGTGTTCATATTTATTATTAACCTTACCTAAACTACCCTAACCCATAGTCACTAATTTAAAATAATCAACGAATGATGCAAGAACGCAATTATTAATAACAAATATGAACATATAGAAATGTATTTTGAAAGAAAAAAAATTATTTTCACCCGCCGAGATTTGAACCGGGATTCTTTCGCTCAAAAATCCGACGACTTAACCATTTGCCAACGGTAGGAGCTTGCAAATGGGGATATTGTAATTGTATTTTTACTGCACGTGTGTCACGTAACAATGCTATGAAATGTCATTCGAGCGTGGATAACTGGTGCGACCGACTCCTTCAAGAACTCGTTTCGTAGATTTACGAAATCACTCTTTTAATCCTGGATTAATCCGAGATATATGTTGCTGCAACAGTAAGTTCTCAAGATCGTGGATACCCAAACCTAGCGAGATCGAGGTCAAAATGTCGAAAAAGAAACAGAAAATTTTCAAATCACCAGGAATAGACAATATTCCAGCCTAATTAATCAAAGCGGGAGGAACGGCACTAATCAAGGAAATACATAAATTGATAAGTGCTATATGGAGAAAGAAGGAGCTTCCAAAGAAATTGAAAACCTCAATAATAGTTCCGGTTTATAAAAAAGCGTACTGTAATAATTACAACGGAATTTTATCACTCCCAACATGTTACAAAGTACTGAGTAATATCCTGTTCACTCGCCTAAGCGTATACGTAAATGCAATAATTGGAGATCACCAATGTGGATTTAGAAGAAATAGATATACGTTGAACCAGATTTTCGCCTTGAGACAAATTTTAGAGAAAAATGGGACTGCTCACCAGCTATTCGTTGACTTTAAGAAAGCCTATATGACTCTATCAAAAGGGAGAACTATACAGTACCCTGGTATAATTTGGAATTTCGAAAAAAAACTTGTTTAACTAGTGAGGTTGTGTCTCAGTGACCCCATAAGCAGAGTACAGATAGGCAATAGAATGTCAGATAGTTTCTAGATTCGCAACGGATTGAAACGAGGCGATGCCTTGTCACCATTACTATTTAACTTTAGAATATGCGATTTTAAAAATAAAAGAGGACAAAAAGGGACTAACATTGAATGGCTTGAATCAACTGTTCGTATACGCGGATGATGTAGATTTAATAGTTAAAGATGTAGATGCCCTACAAAGTAAGACCGATGTCTTAGTAGAAGCGTGCGATGAGATAGGCCTGCAAGTAAAAATAGAAAAAACAAAATTCATGATAACAAGCCGAAACACAGACAATAACGGAAATAGATACATAACAATTACGAATGAGAACATAGAGAAAGTAAACACATTTAAATACTTGGGAACATATGTAATAAGCAAGAACAAGGTCATGGAAGAAATAAAAGGTCACTTAGCTTCGGTAAACTCATGTCTCTACTGAGTCCAGAAACTGCAAACCTCGCGATTAATATCAAGAAAGTTGAAATTGAAAATATAATATACCGAACGATTATTCTGCCTGTAGTTCTTTACTGTTGCGAAAGTTGGAGTACGACTCTAGCAGATGAACATAAATTACGAGTGTTTCAAAATAAGGTCTTGAGAAAGACGTACGGTCCGAAATGAGACGAGTTGATTGGGAAATGGAGGAGACTGCATAACGAAGAAGTTTATGGACTTTACGACTCACCCGATGTTGTAAGAATAATGAAATCGCGACTACTAAGGTCGGCAATCCATGTAGCTAAGATGAGAAAGAAACATTGATTATACTGAATCGTGGTTGGTGAGTCGGATGGAAAAATACCGTTATAAAGACATAGACGATCTTAGGGGAATAATATTAGAAGGAATCTTTGTGAAATTAATGTTTGTGACGAAAACGTGCTTGATCTTGCTCAGAATATAATCCTATGGAGAACGTTGCTTACTGCGGCGATGAACTTGCGAGTTCCGTAAGCCATAGAGTATGTAAGTAATATATATATATATATATATATATATAATCGTTTTCAGCCCCTAAACTTGGGCTGAGGCCCCCGCCGCCCTGGGGTTTTAGGCTGATTACGGCCCTGCCCCGGATAGTCATTACCGAAGCTAATCGAAAGTTTGCTGCAGTTTAAATATTAGATTCTTCTCCGTGACATAACACTCTGTTTGTTGTCCTTTGATATAATAATACATTTCAAAATGACAGAAAGGAAAAGAGAATAGTACAATTGTTTTAAAGGAAGATATTTTCTCTTTTCTTTATCCCGTAAAATGTTGAAAAAGAAACAGCTAAAAGAGGAAACCGATTCGCGAGAGGACTGCCACATCACAAACATCGATTACTTGATGTTCCCTCTCCCCCTCTTAACTCTGATGGGAATTGTGAAGCTATTAAATCGTGGTTAGGATGTTGTATTGTTGATTAGGGGATAGTTTTTCAGTTGGAGAATAGTCAGTCCATCTGGGATTTGGTTTCAGAAATGGATGATCCGTTGAGAGGAGCTAAGGAGGGAGCCTTTGAATGAACAAGTTCCTCTCTCACGCATCCCTCATCATACACTGCCCACTTTCCACTCAAGTTAAGAGATCTTCCACTCGTATCGCTGAACAAATTCCCAACGCACAAAACGCAAATCGAATTCGTGGTTGAACAAGCAGGTGGCTACGCCTGCAATCCCTGCATTAACAGAAGAGAAAATAGGGAAACAAATATAGCACAGAACATGAATCACAATTCCCAAAAGATTTATGTTCATAAAGTAATGAGTATATCAATGTACAAAAGAAAATGTTACGTTTCTTTCCCACAACACGTTCGTTCCGAGAATTGGATGTGATTTGACATTCTCCATTTAAATCGCGGTTTAAATCAGACCACGCAACTTAATTTTCTCGCTTCTCGAGGAGGCAAATAAGTTAGGCCAGAATTTTATTATCATTTGAGGGCCTCTAAGGTTCATTACAGCTCGTTCCCCTAGTTTGTTACTTTCGTTTCTATATACACTGTAAAAATGCTTTTACATTAAAAAAAATATATCGGAAACTGTAATAACTTAAGTTTTGATAATCTTTTGTACATAGAAATTAGTTTTTATTTAGCTTATATTTATGGGTTAGACAAGCGCATTGTAGACTATCTGCCACATACCGTCCCTCAGACTTGTAATGGCTTAAGCATAGCTGCCTATCTGGCCCATAAATATAAGTTAAAAAGAAAACTAACTTATTGCAATGTTTCTTAATTTTTTTACGTGACTACACTTCTTCACTTTTGATCATTATTTCAACATAATCTATTTTTGTTTAATCTTATGCACTGTTTCACATAAGCAAGTTTATTAATAAACAATTTTGATAATATAGAACTAAGTTTGGATGGAAAAGAAGTAGAAAAAGGAGAGTTTTGGTGACAATCTATTTATTTCTGTAACCAACTGGACCATTAATAACACACTCGCTACATACTGAAGAATTTCTATGAAGAAACTTTAAGACAACCAATAATTTTCTGTAGGATTTTGATCCTAGAGAGGGAAACGCTATAACATGTAGTAAGACATACCGGGAAATAGTCCCCTTCAGCACCGATGACCTATCTCCAATGCTTAGGCAAACAATGGATCTCACGGTAGTAGAATTAAACGGTAATATGACTAAAGAGTCCTGTCATTGTTCATTATTGTTCACTCATACCAATGCTCAATGTTACACAGCGCATTTACTAGGTACATGAAATTCAAAATATTTTCCATCAGATACTGTTACACACAATTTGGGTAAGTGAAACTTGGATGGTTCCTGGAATCAGTTCCTTTTCCAGGCTATAAGATTTTCAGAAATGATAGGCTGAAGAAGAGGGGGTTCAAGGCGTACTTGCCCTCGTGAATGAACAAGTTAGAACCAAGGTCATCTCAAAATATCCTGGTAATTATATGAAACAAACTGAATTAATTGTTCTGGAAGTTACTATTAATACAACAAAACTAGCTTTAACAGTTGCGTATCGTCCACCTCAAGCTTGTTTTAAAATTTTTGAGGATGAAATTGGTAAGATAATGGGGGTATGTAAACATGTTATAATTATGGGAGATATGAATTACGATTTGCTGTCATCCAAGCCTCACATACAAAAATTTCGTAATATGATTTCGTCTTATAATCTTAGTATCTGTCAATTACAAGCAACATATCACACACCTTCTAGCCATAGCTGGCTAGACTTAATATTAACAACACATCCCGAACATGTTATTAAACACGGTCAACTCAGTGCGAGTGGTATATCTTTTCATGATCTGATCTTTGGAGCTTATTCATTTTCTATGAAGAAATCGTCGACCTCATTTAATAAAAAGAATCTCCATATACTTGCTAATATTCTTGTAACCTATTTTTGTTAATAACTTTTGGACGGCTTATCATTAAGATACGTCAATTTGAGACAAGAAAATATACACGAACGATCCTAACTTAAAACTGCCAAATTTTGAGATATGACACTTTGTGATGAGGCCGACGAAATATGAACCGAAAAATGTCCACTTGTGATATGAAAACATAAATCTAGTAGCCCTAAATCATAAGGCCGCTAACACGAAATGACATACTATAAATAATAATATAGACCTTAGTGACAGATGCATGCCCTTCAGCTACTCAATAAACATGCACCCACTAAGAGGAAGAGGGTCAAGAGGCCACCAGCACCCTGGATTATACAATACATTTTGACCTTAATGGCAGAAAGAGACTCGGCAAACAGAAACTTTAAGCAAGACAAACGATTGAACTCAGACAATACACGTATTAGTTATGAACGTTATCGATCTCTTAGGAATCTTTGCAATCAGGCTATCAGGAATGCCAAGAAACGTTTTGCATCTAGCCTGCTCAATGAAGGTGGCAACCCTTGGGTGCTCTGGAATAAATTAAAAACGCTGGAGGTGGGGCGAAAAATACACATTGACCCTACTCATTATTGTTCATTAAATGATTTAAACCATCATTTAACTTAGGTGCCTTTTATTGATAAAATCTTTCAAACTGAAACTTTTAAATCAACTATGAGGCGCTAGATGGATGGTGCCAAATTTGATTTCATGTTTGTTAGTCCTAGTCAGGTGGCAAGGGATATTCTTAAAATAAAGTCGAAATCAGTAGGAGCTGATCAAATCTATGTTCAATTTCTGAAACTAATCCTTCCTCATATTCTGCCCTATATAACTGACATCTAATCTTTCAATCACTTAAGGAAGTTTTCCATCAATTTGGAAATTGGGTATGGTAATCCCTCTTCCTGAAACTAGCAATGTGACTAGTGCAACCGATTTCCGTCCAATCAGTATACTTTGGGTTTTATCGAAAGCATTGGAATATACTATTAAAGATCAGATCCACAGCTATCTTAATGTTATTAGAACCTTTTCAGTCAGAATTTAGACTTAACCACAACACTAGTACTGCACTGGTACACGTAACAGAAGATTTTCTTTGGCCATGGACCATAGACAAGTTGCAATTTTAGTTATGTTGGTTTATAGCAAATCTTTTCAGTCTGTCGACTACGATATATTGATAGCTAAACTTAAAACTTTCTTTAACTTTTCTGATTCAGCCCTTTCGCGGATTCGCTCCTATCTAGTTAACCGTGAACAGTTCGTTACGTCTCATAATAAATCCTCCTATGTAACATCAACCTCATGCGGTGTTCCTGAAGGAAGTGTTTTAGGTCCTCTTCGGTTTGCACTCTACATCAATGACATTTCTGATGCCCTAACATACTGTCATTATCATCTTTATGGAGATAGCCTTTAAATTTATCTCTCTTCCACACCACCAGAGTTGCATCAAGCAATAAATAAAGTGAGTCAAGATTTAGAAAGTTTAGTGAGATGGTCACTAAGACATGGAATAAGAATCAACCTAAGGAAATCCAAGGCTATACTCTTAGCTTCCAAACATATTCTTGACAGTATTGACTGTGAAACGTTACTCCCTTAATTATAGATAACATCTCAATATTGTTCCAGCGCACAGTCAAAGATCTTGGTTTAGTACTGGATCATAACTTGTCTTGGAAAGATCATGTTAACCATATAAGCAGCAGAGCCTTTGCGTCTTTGTACTCATTACGTCGCATAAAAACATTATTGCCTACGCCGGTACGATTATCTCTTGCTAAGATGTTGGTACTGTCACATCTTGATTAAGGGGATTTTGTTTACTCTGGCCTTATGAACGATCTATCCAGACGATTGCAACATGTCCAACGCCTGCGTTCATTTTATATTTGCCTTAAGATATATTGATCATCTTTAGCCGTACTTTAAGAAATTAGGATGACTACAATTACATGAACGTCGTAAGTCCCACAAGCTCATGCCTATACAAAGTGCTCAAAAACAAGGATCTAGTCTATCTTTTCTCACGCTTCCAGCAGTTATACGATTTCCATAAATATAACACGAGATTTCGCAAGTCTACCCTTCTGTTAATTCCACGACAGAACTCAAATTTTTTCGCTCAATCTTTCACAACCACCTATTGTAAAATTTGGAATAGTCTCCCTCACTCGATCAGGGACATTAATCCACTGCCAATGTATCGGAAAAGAGTTGAGAAACTGTTTACTAATTAGTCTCACCAGGCAATGAATTGATTAAGGTTTACTTCAGGTTGGATACATCATTAGAACTACGTCTTTTTATAATGAAATATTAAGTTAGGGACTTGATTTATATATATATGAGCCTCCTGCGTAGCCTAGTCGGTAGCGCACTCGACTTCAGTATGAGCAGTCCCGGGTTCGATTCCCGGTGGGGGCTCAAAATTTCGGTGTTGACCCAGCATCGTGAGGACAATTTGAGAGCTGCTGTGAATAAAATACAATGGTGATCACAGTTAAGAGCTTCGGCTCTCCTCTCCCAACCCGTCTGCTCATCGTTGGAGCAGTAGATCACCTCCTCCCTCCGAGAGAGGCCTCATCCAGTAGTGGATTGAATATGGCTTTGAATTATATATATAAATAATAAATCACAGCCATATTCAATCTACTAGTGGATGAGGCCTCTCCCCGAAGGGAGGAGTTGGTCTACTGCTCCCACGCTGACCAGACGTGTTGGGAGAGGAGAGCCGAAGCTCTCACTGTGATCGCCACTGTCTTTTATTCACAGCAGCTCCCCAATTGTCCTCACGATGCTGGGTCAACACCGAAATTTTTGAGCTCCCACCGGGATGTGTGTGTGTGTGTGTGTGTGTGTGTGTGTGTGTGTGTGTGTGTGTGTGTTTGTGCGCTTTGTGTGGTAGTTGGAGTGTATTAGTGGTAGTATTTCTGTTGTTAATTGTAAGCAAACTGAAACTTTATTTTTATATGGACCAGTCTAGTCACTTTGGACGGACTTCGGCCCGTCACGATTCGCCTTTAACTGTTAAAATCCACACCCATGCCACTGCCGGGACTCGAACCCGGGACCTTCGAGACGATGGCCTACCACCGCAAACCGCTCGGCCACCCGGCCGGCTTCTGTTGCTAATATTTGTATCAATATTTAATCAGTGTTTATTACCTTTTTCCCGTGGATGAATAGTGAAAGCGTCACATATAAAATATGGTTAGCAGGTTGCTTTACTGATAGTTTAGCGATCAGCTATTATATAGGCTGCTGCCATTGCTACTGTATTATTGTGTTTTTTATGTGTCGTATCTTTTTCTTGTAATGTATGTGTTTGTTTTTTTTCTCTCTCTTCTCAAATACAACTGCTATGTATATATATATATATATATATATATTATTATATAATGTGCACTCATCAAAATAGCTTCCTAGGTATATTTATGGTTGAGTGGAAGAAGAGCTCTAGTGACCATAACTCCGTTGTAATATATAAGGCGAAATAAATAAATAATTAAGTGGAACGTGAACAAAGGAAGTCCAGTGCGTATATCACCTCGCTGAAGGCAAGGCGCCGTGGTTCTTGCAGATGATTGTGCAACGAATAGTATAAATAGTAATCCGAAAGTGCAATGTCAGGGGAATAAGGGTGATGCGTTTGTGTTTTCCAATCAAATCTGAAAATAATGTCACAGGTAATCTTAGCAACATGTGGCATCAGGTTGTCCTGTACCAGAGTGGTAACACCGTGATTCACGGTTTTAATTTTTTTCATGCACACTCTTCAATTGCTTCGAGAACACAGTTGCATTGATTGTCTGGTCAGGTGGCAACTGTTCGCGATGTGCAACACTCCGAGAAGTCCACCAAACACAAAGCATAGCCTTATGTTGATATAGTTGTGGTTTCGTTCGTTTGGAACCAACTAATGATGACAGCGCCGTGGAGTATTGTAAGGAACCCAAACACACAGACATTTTACTCGTGTCACTTTCTGCGCTTCAGTCATTTATGTGAGACCCATCGTCCCACTTATAATGCATTTGCATCATATCTTTAGATTTAGTGTTTAATGTCTTATTAACTTCATGAACTAGAAGAAGTGAAAGTGAAAACAACAATAGAAATAAGCATCTCAATTGTTTTCAACAGATGAGTGCTATTTCTAATGTATTGGTTTTGTTAAGCGAGCTTTAAACTAGTCTTGGTATAAATATGTGACGACAACAACAGTGAAAGGCAGTGATTCTCTTCATGTTTGACGATAATATTAGAATCTTCTGTAAACAACTTCGTACCTGGAAGAGAAAACTAGGTGACTATAATAATATAAAAGCTTCACCTTTGTCAGAAAAGGACACACTTGGCTCAGGGTCTCAGTCAACTAATTCAGACCTCAGCGCTTCTCGGACCGAGCTTAACACCGTCAGTTAAAATTCTAAACCTCGCATTCAGATATAACAATTCAGTGTGTAGCTGCATATTCAGTTATCAGTCGTCATATTCCACCTGCACATCATGTTGTCTTGTCAGTAAGTAACCAAGCATTTTTGTGCTATTAGATACTTCTCGACTGTTGATTGGTCATCTCTCTGATGAACAATCATCTGTATTCATATTAGTCAAAGTAGATTACTGAGAGGCATTCTCGTATTGAGACATTATTGGTTTCTCTGCGAAGACCACTTGATTCATAACTTTGTATCCAGACATATTCCTGTTTATTCAGGTTCTGTATCATACTGATAGGCGGAACAAATAATAAATCAATATCCGCCCACTATTTTTGTCTTTCTTTCAAACTATCATAACAACAACGTTATCAACACGATAGCAACAAGATTAATCACACGATACACTTTATACCGTTTCATAATGTAATGGAGAAGTTGTCAAATGATTTCCGCGCTGCAAATAATTCTTGTCTCAACGGCTCAATACCCGCCTTGAGTTCCTCGTTGTCTACAACCTATGGACGTTCTGTGCATGGTGGAGAGAATCGTTGCCGTCCTTAAAATTGTTAAACTATAGTTGTATTGTCCGCTCATTTACCGCATCCCTACCGAATGTCTGGCATATTTTTCTTCCCGCTGCACTAGTGTTCATTCTAAATATAAACTTATACAGCATATAGACCCTTTAACGCCGTTTTGGGTTCCAATACTTAACATGTTCTCTCTTTAATAGTTAAATTAAATATACCGCAGGCGGTAAATCAGTTTAAAAGGGAGTATTATGGTTATATCCCCACACACTTTCTGAACAGCATGCTGCACGAAAAGTCTTATAAACTATTACTACTAACATTACCTCAACAACAATCGTCTCGACTTCTGGCTATAGTTTTATCTTAGGCGCCTTGGAGACAGGAATAGAAGGAATCCTCACTTGCGTGTCCCTCACATTGTCTATACCAGAGATGGCGAACCTTTTACGGCTAGTGTGCCACCTGAAGTTTAGTTTATTAATTACTACTTTGAAATATCTAGTGTGCCCGTTCCGAAAATTAGTTATGAACACTTTTAATGATCTCCAAGTTATATTTTGTATATGTTACTAAATTGTATTATATGTAGTCTAATGATTGAACTGCGGTCTCTTTTTTACAAGAAAAGTAATTGATCTTTCGCTACTCTGCATAACTTCGCACAGTAAAAACAATCATGATTTTAAAATAAGAAAATATTTTATTGTTAACCAAAGCTTTTTTCTTAAATAATAAGTCCGTGTATTTAGTTCTAATACACTTGCATATTAAATCTGTAGTTTTAGAAAGAAGTTAACCAAGTTAGAGAAATATCGTAACGGACTTGGCGAGGAATACCATAACTACGAGGGCAAGTCAAGAAAGACTTGGACTGATTTTTTTTTCTAGGCAATTTATTATTACTCAGCAACAGGCACATGATCCTTTTCAAAGTAGTCCCCGCCTACTTGAATGCACTTTTTCATTCGAGTCTTCCAGTCCTCAAACACGTGTCGCAGGCCATTCTTTGAGATGTCCTTCAAAACCGCCTCCGATGCCTTCAGAATCTCGGAATTATCGGAGAAGCGGCGTCCACGCAGTCTGGATTTTAGGGCAGGGAATAGAAAAAAGTCGCACGGTGCGAGATCTGGGCTATACGGTGGGTGTGGCACACAGTTGATATTGTGCTGATGTAGGTATTCGAGGACAGCATGTGCCACGTGTGGTCTCGCGTTGTCATGGTGGAGTCTCCAGCCGCCATTGCGAAGGTTTGGTCGTTTCTTCGCAATGTGCTGCCGTAAGGTCTGAATGACTGACACGTAATATGGTGCAGTTACAGTAGTGCCGGAGGGAACAGCATGCTGATACACCATACCAAGATGATCAAAGAACGTGATCACCATCACCTTGCCTGCCGACTTCACAACCTTTGCCTTTTTTGGTGTGGGCGAACCTGGTGTCTTCCACTGCGTACTGGCTTGCTTGCCCTCAGGATCGAAATGATGAAGCCATGACTCATCGTCGGTGACAATTGACTCCACATAGGCGTCTCCACCATCCTCAAACCTTTGCAACAGCTCCCTGCAAGTCTCCACTCGAACGGCCTTCTGCTCTGGTGTCAGGAGTCGCGGAATCCATCGCGCACACACTCGGCTCATGTGGAGGTGGTCATGCAAAATTTTGAAGGCACTGCCATGAGATATGCGTAGTACGGCTGCCAGATCGTCGATACTGATGCGGCGATCTTCTCTAACAATGACTGCTGCCGTGTTAATGTTCACCTCAGTAACAGCTGACGCTGATACACCTGGTCCACCAGCTTTCGTGATTGTCATTCGGCCATCTTTAAACTCTTTGAACCACCAGAACACGGTACTTCGTGGCAGAGCGTCATCTTTGTAGGCTGCTGTCAACATTCCTAGAGTTTCTGTTGCACTTTTCCCCAGGCGATAGCAGAACCGTATAGCTGCAAATTGTTCTTCTCGTAATGACTCCATTTCTTCTACAGGCGACTTCTAGAGGCGGCGCAGTACATCACCTGCAATAAAAATTCGTGGTTACCAAACATGCAATGATTCCTTAACAACATTTTATATATATGCACAGCAAGACCCACCCTACTTGTATGCCAAACTATGAAGCTCCAGCGTTAACAGAACTGCCGGGAAAAAAATCAGTCCAAGTCTTTCTTGACTTGCCCTCGTACTTACCTTAGTGTAAAACTGAATCTTACTAGCCATGTCCATTATGTTCGGTTCATAACACGCTGCTTTTATAAACACGCAAGATGGTTCGAACTTACAAGGGATACTATCGAGAAGAGCACTCCAAAAGTAGAAAATTTTATAACCACTGGAAAGAAGTATAACGCTATACGTAAAATTTAGCTGCCCAATTGTAGAACTAACTGAGAAATTTAAGTTTCTTTAAAACGAATCCAAATTTGAATTTTGTTGTCATTTGGAGCACAGAAGCGGAAATCGACAGCCAAATTTCGCAGATGAATTTTTAACACTATTGTAATTTGGTGGATTTCGCTTCACTTTTTAGATACAGAGGTTAAAATTTGGAATTCAAAGTTTGTTGTCGTTCCTAACATAGAAACGGAATTCGACAGTCAAATTTCGCAGATAAATTCCTCACACGAAATCAGGGAAAAGTATCTTTGTCATTTGCCGAATTTCGTTTGGTTTTCGAGATACTGGGTTTCCAATTTGGAGCTCAAAATCGATTTTTTTACGTACAATGTTAAATAAAGATAATATTTCACTGTAAACTATAAAGTAGGCCTTACAATAGTGTTTAGCCTTTGATAGCGGAGTCTAGGTCCGTGATTGATTATACTATGGTGAATAAAAGAATGTTGCCTACTGTACAGCCGACACCTGTAATGGAAGATGTGATGTCATCTCTGAGCGAAGGTTCTATTTACAGCGCATTAGCTATACGTTCGTCCTATTTGCATTGAAGCTTTCTGATCGTTCTAAGCAGTTCACAGCATTTGTATCTCCTCGAGGAAATTTAGAATTTAATGTATTCCCTTTCGGATTATCTTGTGGCTCATGAAACACTAGTTTGACCTGCATGAATGGAGAAGCGTGCTTCTATCGGGCTGATTACTGAGGAGGATATTAGTGGAAATCTTGTAGTTGAATGTGTATAGTTCAAATGGTTTCTGAAGTTATTCTGTATATAAATCGGGTTTGGCGTAGGCGGTAATTTTGATATTTTTTTATTTTGAATATTCTGGGAATATACGTAAGTCAGGGAACGTATCCAGAGTTAGTCTTATATACTTCTTCTTTGACACTGGCAGTTTACGTATTTCAATAGACCAAAACTTAAATTAGTATTGTATAGGATTTGTTAGAGCCCTTAAAGTATATAAATCAGATTGGTGCATTGCATGATTATAAATTCTACGTTTGTTACAAGTTGTTTGTTACTGCGATTTTGATAGTGGTATATGGTATACTGAAAGAATTCATTTCCGTTTTTCATTTTATTAGTGTTCATGATTCAGAAATGTAAAGAGTTCGGAATTTGTTGTCGATTGTTAGTTCTTTTGTACGTTGTTGCAACATTCGTTATTATTCTAATTCTGATTTCTGGATTTTATTCACGTATCAGATGATTACGAATTTAATAAGAAAAGAGATTAAATACTCATTTTGAGTTTTGAAGATATCTTAGATATAGTATGTGATAGTGAATGATGTAGGGGTGGGGTATTCATGAGTTAAACTTATTGTTTGAGTACCAGACCTGAATTCGTATGGGGCTTCATGAGTCCTGGCTATAATGACTCTGCTTTCAGACGAAAGGAATAGTTGGTATATGATCTCAGTACTTGATCCTATTTTGTGCTTATTTTGTTGATAACATCCAAATTAGAGGCTGAGAGCGGTGCTGACTGGTATTAGGAAGACAGAGGCATTACATCTTGCAGGTGCGAGAAGGGACTAGCTTCTCTCTCTCGCAAGAACTCGCAAGAGTCTCGCATTCTTATGGTGCTTTGTGAACAACGTATTTCTCGAAGACACTGAAGATTCTATGAAGAGCCTAATTTAAATAAATAATCCTTTTGCATAAAACGTTGATCAATAATAAGAACAATGGAAAAAGTAAAAAATAACTATTATTATTGCGAGATGAGTAACTTTCACGTATTTAATTGGTTTATGTAACGAATTCCAACTCGGAACGGACGTAAGCCATAGTGCTGTTACCGTCCATAAATTAATTTTATCTTATCTGCAGGCCGGATATCTTGGATATGGCACTCATTAAGGATATCACTCTTACTGATAGACTTCACGCAATTCACGATCTCCACTCCGATCATATCCGTGTTCTGCTGACCATTTACCAATTTCATACTACGGACTCTCGCTCTTTTCCACCAATCTACACAACTGACTGGAACAGCTATTGTCAACTTCTAGCCAACACAACAGTAACCACCATTTCACTAAATTCTCCAGAAGAATTTGATTCTCCAGTTGATCTTATTACAGCCAATATCAGGTCTGCTCTTCGTCTAAGCACAAAATCTACCGCACAAAAGACAGCCCACCATCTTGTTCCATCCTCCGAAGAACTTCGTACGCATGCACTAATTACTCTAAAACGTTGGTCCTGTGTAAAGTGGCAGATCACACGTTTTCCCAAATACAAAATCCTTTGGAATGCACTCAAGACTCGTGTTAAAAATCGGCTTAATCGTCTAATTGCTCACGATTGGTCTGACAACCGTCTGATGCTACAAACTCCAAACCACGAGTTCTGGTCTATTGCCAAAGCCTTCACACAACCTGAGCCACGTAAAATTAACCGACCTCTGCATGGCCAAGGCGGCCTTGTGTATTCAGCTGAAGACAAGGCGGAAGTCTTTGCGGACCACCTGGAAACCCAATTTATTGTTAATGCATATCCGTACGATAAGGACCATATACAAACAGTACATCGGTTTCTTCAATATTACCACTATAATCAACCATTCGATCCGTCCACTCTCATTACCCCACGAGAACTACAAGCTACCATCAAGAAGTTGCACAACAAACGAGCCGCAGGACCATACAAAATTTCCCCTTCTGCTCTTAAGCATTTACCTCGCAAAATGATTGTTCTTATAACACGTCTTCTCAATGCAATGCTCCAACTCAGTTATTTCCCTGCCCAATGGAAAACTGCTAAAGTTGTCATGTTGCCAAACATGGTAAGGATCTCTTAAATCCCCAAAAGCAACGCCCAATCAGCTTGCTAATTACAATTAGTAAAGTCTTCGAACGTCTTATCCATAAACGACTGCTTCACTTCATTCAGACCAATAACTTATTTTCTGATCATCAATTTGGATTTCGCCCTCAATTTGGAACCGATGCTCATCTTGTGCGTTTGGTGGAAC
Organism: Lepisma saccharinum; assembly: GCA_022664845.1. Taxonomy (NCBI): domain Eukaryota; kingdom Metazoa; phylum Arthropoda; class Insecta; order Zygentoma; family Lepismatidae; genus Lepisma; species Lepisma saccharinum. The sequence continues at coordinate 28,123 of JAGDQP010013517.1, forward strand.
TTCTAACTTTACAATTCAGTAGACGGGCTCAGGCAATTAGTATTTTCCTGGACACCGGAAAAGCTTTCGATCGTGTTAGACACACAGGTCTCATCTATAAACTTACGCAGCTTGGCTTTCATCACCAGTACATTCAGATCGTCAAATCTTATCTACAAGGACGCACATACTTTGTCAGCTATAACAATAGTATCTGGTATGCATCCCATCACTGCAGGTGTCCCACAAGGCTCTGTTTTCTCACCACTCTTATTCAACCTGTATACAGCAGATATTCCCACGCATCCCCACACTAAAATAGCTACCTTTGCAGACGATACAGCCATTTATGCTCTTTCTCAAAATCTTCACTTCGCTCACCGCTACGCCCAACAACACCTGGATCTCCTTGAAGAATGGACTACCAAATGGCGCATGAAGTTAAACACCGATTAAACAGCAGTTTGCACTTTACCAAATGTCGATTACATCCACCGCCACCACTCACTCTTTTTGGTCAACAGCTCCCTTACGCACCATCCACACGCTTGCTTTTGGACAAAAAGTTAGTGTTTCAACTTCATCTCACAACTGTTGCCCGAAAAGTTACAACCAGACTACTTCCACTTTATCCTCTTCTCCACAGCCCAGAACTCACACTTTCTGTTCGCCTACATCTTTACATAGTGATGATCCGGTCACTTCTAACGTACGCAGCACCTGTCTGACAACATGCTTTAAAAACATATCACATCCAGCTTCAGTGTGTCCAAAATAGAACTGCTCGCATGATCACTGGTGACAGCCGAGATACAAGGACTGTGCAGTTGTACGAAGATCTTCCCTTACCATTGTTGGAGGACCACATCATCTCACTCTGTCGAACCTTCTAGCACCGAATATCTCATTCTCCACCCCTCCCACTCCATACCCTTGGTACCGCTTAACCACCTCGCTACACCCATCGCATGCCTCATCCTCCTTAATCAAATTTCTTAAACCTATTTGTCGTACACTGCGATTATTGACACTTTTAAATCTCCTATATGTACCAATTTAATCATTTCATATACTACAATTTTCTGAAAGGATACCTTTAACATCTTGCCTCACTGACTTTTTCCAACATCTTTGCATCGCTGAATTACTACCTTCAACCTTGTTTCACGCCAAATATGGTTCACTCACCCTCTTGATTCCTCATTCACTTGCCATAGGGACGCGACAGTCGCTCCCTATTCAACTTATTACGTTCATTTCATCCCGCCACTAAACATTTCATTTTGAAGGCATGGGCGTCGGCCTGAAACTTCCGACTCATAAATCAACAGTTACTCCTCCTTCTCCTCCTTAACAAATTCCAAATACTGCTAGCAAGCACTCGTGGTGAAAGTGGTAAAATCGCGGACTTAGAATCGGCGATAGATAGGTAAACGACTTCGTACCCCGTGGCCGACTATCCTGACTGAGGTTTTGCAGCGTTTCTCGAAGTTTCTCCACGCGAATGCCGGAATGAACTTAAGTAAGGCCTTGCCGTTACCTTCCCCATTTGCTCCTCTACTCTATTTAGACCTGAGATAAAGATGCCTGAGGGCTATAACAAGGGCGTCCCTGGAACACTCTTCCCCTTGGACTTTAGTCTTTATATCTTTTGCTATTCTATTTTCATATATTAGGTGTTTGTTTCACGCTTTTCATAAGGAACTTCTTGGGACACTGCTGTTATATTTCCTGATTTACTTCCATATTCATTTTAATCTATGTAATCACAAATACGGCAATTTATACCCACAAAAAGACTGTAAAAACACGAATGACATTATTGTACCATCATGTAACTTTTATTTCTTTGAACGTGGTCATTTTTATGAAACTCAATGCAGTTCTTCTAGAAACCATATCAAAAAGCAAATGAAGTCTCTCTCTTTCCCTCTCTCTCTCTCTCTCTCTCTCTCTCTCTCACACACACACACACACACACAAACAAACATATATGATACAAACTTGAAAAACACGGTATTCATTTAAGTAATAATTCAGAGGCCCTCAACTTAAGATTCATTGGTACTCCCACTCTCCATTTTTTTTAATACCGGACAAATCAAGAACAAAACTGAAATTTTCTAACGTGAACCTAAAAATATTTATTAACATTTATTAAATCAACTCTTTCTGAATTTGAAGCTAATTATTTTAATCGAGATATTTAAAGGTCGTAACTTAGGATGACAACCCAGGATTTCAAATTTCCCATCAATAACAAGTATCTCCAAATTGTGCATTAGTTCATTTCACCCATACTCCAGGTATCATCTAGTCCACTTTCTAAATTACCAGTTTCATTATCATTTCTCCATTATTTTTAAATATATTACAATTGGAACCCGATTTTCAAGAGTTCTGAAAATGAATTTGAATCTTTACTGGTCTTTAGGCAACAAGCCGAGTGGACGATGGTGGAGAATTGGTGAAATGAAGAAAGTGGGAGGAAACGGAAGGATCCCGAGAATTCTCACGTACACTGTATTTGTCCAACACAAAACCACATCGTACAAGCCGGGATTGAACCGGAGTGAGCGATCTACTTCTGAGCTACCGAGGCATGAAACAGATCTGAAGCTCGTTCTTTCATCTTGGTTTGTTCAGCTTTTGATAATACTACATTTGGAGCTAAATAATGGCCAGGAAATAGCAGGTCTCTTTAGTTTAAAGGTATTTACCGGTAACGGTAGACCAATGTCGTGGATGAACACTGTTTTAAGGTTCAGTATATTTCTAACACTAGTCATCTGTAAAATTATAGAAGCGAATCTCCATTCGTTTTGTGCTGTTAAAATTTACAATACCTCTAACCGATTAAATTTCTGCATCTCGTCAGGAACAATTTCATTGTTGCTCTTCAGTAAGTCGGATAATGACTTCTGTGGATCAGTTTTCAAATACCCAACTAATACAACATACGGTGGTAACCGTACATCTCATCATTTAGCCATGATTGATGAGTCATGCAGAACAGAAAGTTTACCTAATAAACCTTTTTCTTCGCCAGGAAATCTTGCACATAAATTATATTTTTATATTTGTTAAGATATGTTATTTCTATAATCTTCGACATTTAACACAACACATCATGTAAGCACTACTACTGTTTTTTACCTTAATTATTGAAATTTCTCTAAATCTGACAATGTTATGCTGTTTGTTTTTGTAACTTTAAATTATCTAATAGCCATTGATCATACTGCATTAATTCCCATTGTAATGAACAACGAGTTCTAACACGCCAGGTAGTAAGACATTTATGGATCCTTCCTATTCAAAGATGTTGGACATGTTACTGTCCTGCGTTACTGATGAGTCACTGTTAAAAAAATGTACTGTGTCCTAAGATTCCACTTCGTTAATTTGAAAATTATTATTATTTCAATTTTTTTTAAATTGTTTTATATAATTCATCAAGCTGTTAACAAGTTCTTCCTAAGAAAGTAGCAAAGAAATAAGGTTTCGTTGAAGTATTTATAAGTATCTGGGAATTTCAGACTCCAATTTCCATTCTGACATAAATTCTGAAATTGTTTTTGCTTTACCAGTACAAACGATAGTGCTATCAGAAGAAAAGTCTAACTTTTCAGAAGTTGACGTTTAAGAAAATAGTAAACTGTAGTCTGACAAACGTTTTGCAATTGTACGTAATAAGTAACTAAATAAATAAATGATCCTCTTCATGATTCATCTTTAAATTTCTCCCATGTCTGTGACAGTGATACACAGACATACATAAACACACACGCCACAGAGAGAGAGAGAGGGGAGAGAGAGAGAGAGAGGAGACAGAAAGAGAGATAGATGACTGAAAAATAAATAAATTCAATTATTTGGCTGATTCTTTTTTCCAGGCTCAGTTCCTCACATGTCATGACAAAAAGAGATGATAAATGAAAAACAGCTGAGAACCATCTTGAAAATCGAGCGACGAAGTCGCCCAGTGTGTGGCAGGGCTAAATTCAACCGCGTCAGATCACATGTTCTTGGTAGCAACACAATCGCTTTTCGAGATAACATAGTCAAGAAACTTCTCACACAATAAATTTTGTTCATATGCTGTTCTGCTTCAACTATATATAGTCAAAATTTAGATCTTCCATTTCTGGTCATAAGAAGTTTGATATCATCTTGCGATATCAAGATCCAATCACAGTCACATAATTACCGGCCTCGTTTTTGAAGAAATAAAAGCCGATCATTTCTGCAACACTGCCCATTGAATCATTTGTGGATTCTCCTCTCCCCAAATATGATTATATTTATTGACGAACCTATTGAGTTGAAAATGTGTCTCATTGCTGAAGGTCATGTACAAACATTGGTCACAGATTTCACAAAATAGTGGCTACCTGTAAGGAATCAAGAGGAAACCAATCATCGCATATTATGATTGCGTATAAAATTCAATTGAAATCAATGGAGATTTAGTGTTTCTTTAATCGATAAAAATGCTCACTTATTGGAAGATTCTTGATTTATTTTCCATTTACTACTATTTCTACGTCAGGGAGTCGCAGTAGCTCAGGCGCTAGCGCGACTGACGACTAATCGGGAGGCCCGTTTCAAAATCCCGGCTAGGATGCTGGAGACTTTTCCTCCGGACTCCCGTGCCTGGCACTCTGAAGTATACTCATCCTTCTACCACGTAGAGTTCCAGAGTGCCCTTAGTACTCCTGAGCACTTTGGGAGATAAAGGCGGTTAATCGTGAGAATGACCACCCTATCTCACTTCGTGCCGTAGGTTGCGAATATTATGTGGAGAGTTACCTCAACATCCCCTATATTACTTTTTTTACTATGTATACATCAGATTCACCATTTAATATAATATGATAATGATGAAATACATAGAATACAACATATACGTTCATAGGGCTTTATAGAATACATACACAGTAGCTACATCCGGTACCACATAATGTGTTCCGAAACCGAAAAGGGATTATGTAGTACAGGATAGATAGTGGATTTTGTTAGCCCGTTGAGCGTTCCAAATGTTAATTTTGATACATCAGCATTAACACTTTACACTTATTTTACCTATTGATTAGTGACTCACAGAGAATCGCCGTGTAAAGTAATTTACTAGTCGCGTGTGTTTCGCAGCGTATAGCATGAAAATATCCTGCTTTTATGGCAATTATGACAAAAGTAAACATTGCAGGAAATTCAAATACACAAGGATTTTTTTAGCAGGAAGGAATGTCATTTGAAGACGCACGATTGCTATGAATACTTGCACAGTTACACTAATATTTTACATGTCATTACAAGCGAATTTCACTTTTTTCCATATTATTTGTCAGACGTCCACACTTTGAACACCACAATTATGATTCACAAATATTCAGTTCTTGTAAGTGACCGTTTTGGCGGCAGTCTTTGGATCGAGCTTTTACGTGCCTTGCGTGTTATTATCCTGAAATAATACTAATTTAAACCGTGATGACGTCCTTTGACCCCTCTGATGTCCGAGGTTTCTGGAGGGAGGGGGGAGAACACTTAAATAAGCTCACAGGAAATAGTCACAGACATTGGCGAACTGGGACGAACAGAGCGCAGTCGGAGATTAAACGTAACCTCTCTCCTTCTCTCTCATCTCGTCTGTTTCCTGTTGGAAGGAAGAAAGCGTAAATTAGTTCATAGTATAAACTTAAGTCGGACTCTATGGCAGCACTGAAACGCGTATAATGAAGCTATCGTAACTTTTTTATATTGGGAAAGCTAATCAAATGAAAAGGTCCTGAGTTTTAGAGTCACCATATGAAACAAATGGCCAGATAAATCGATATCTTGAACTCAAATATGAAATCAGATTCTCTTTACTTGTCTTCATAGAGCAGCTAACGTCAGAACGTGAAATGCAGAAAACCATAATATTTTAAACGCTTAATTCAAACTCTTTACTCATCCTGTTAAAAAATTACGTCCGATAGCTGTTTTTCTTCGAAGTTTGCTAAAGGTAAGACTCATTTCTAAACAGAACTGCTAGCAGAAGGGAATAAGAGGGCAAATAGATAGTTGTCTGCGGAGAGGACAATCATGACTTGTGAACACTACGTAATTAGAAGCGTCTGTTAAGTCTTTGAGGAACTGATAGAAAGAGCTCTAGCAAAGCACTGGTCGCTTAGTTGGTTTCGTGGCGTAATTGGTAAGCCGTTTCCCGAGTTCGGTACTCATTCACCCCAAAATTTTTTAAAGACTATTACCGTTATATTTTGAATTGCTATTGTTTAATTTATTTTATACCTTTATTTTCATTTAATGTTTTTTGTAATCTATTGTTTTCTGTTTACTTTGATTCTGTACTCTAATTCAGATTTAATAAACAAAAGTAAACAAAATGGGTAAGGACTTGTGATGCAGTGGTCCCGGATTCGGTACTTGTCCAGCCAAAGTTTTTATTTTATTTTTAAATAGCAATACCTTATTCCTTTCTGCTTTCGCAAAAAGCTCTGCTTTTGCGATTAGGCATTTTTCTTCCTTTTAGGTGAATAAAACAATACACACTTTAAACATTTCATAAAATCCACAGACCTAGGTTAGAAAAAGTCAGTTTAGGTATTTTTTTTTCTTCTTAATACGCAATGAAAACATTTATTGTTTCAAATTGTCGCAACATACTAAACTGTGAATATATTATTGTTACGGAATTATTCACTCCAGGACTTTTTACGCTGATGAGAATACTGTGACATCATGATTGTCCCTATCCGCAAACATACGTAAGGGCAAAGGGACAAGTGCCCCGAGGTTGAGTCCAGGGATTCTGCCAAAACCCACCAAATGGGAGTTCTCAAGCATTATTTTTTACGGTAAAAATAAATAAAAACCCTAAAATTCTACTTACAGCTTCCCAATTTTGAGTTTATACTCCGCAAACTGAAAATCCTGGCAGAATCACTGTACCGGGCCAGACATTTATTTATTTTGCATGATTGAAAGCACCCAAGAACAAAATTGTGGCAAACTGACAGAGATGAACACCTACTGCATCTACGAAATGCTGCACCTGAAGCGGACAAAGTCGTTTGTCTTGTACCTCTGCCGCCCGCCAAATCTAACACATTTATGTTGATAAGGAGCACCCCAAATGCTCTCAACCGGTTGTACATATACCCTTTCGCATTCCCCTAGATCCGGGCTCCGGTTTAGACATTCTTTTCTTACGTTTAATCAGGCTCGTATGTATAAATTCCTTTTGGAAGGGGACCACAGGTTTTCGATGGAGATCCACGGTATGTCTGGGTGTGGTGTATATACGGAGTGTATGTGAGCTACACCGACAAATCTCTGGAAGTGATTCCTCACATCAAAATAACACGAAAGTCCTCTGACAAATTTATGGAACGTGCATTGTTTCGGGTAATTAACAGCGTGGGGTAATTAACTTTATATTTTTATCACCACGAACAGTAAGCTGATGCGGCATAGTATCGTCAAAAACTTTAAACCATTTGAAAATGAATATTTCAAAATTCCGCAATGAGCAGGTAAGAGATTCCCCAAAGTAAGTAGGAGATTTCTGAATATTTCTGAAGATGGGGTAGATCGAAATGAGCATGAATTAAACGACTTCCCGTGTAAGTAAAGATGATATATGTCATTCATAGCATCAAATTGAGCAATGATATTCAATCTCTTTGATAACAAATAAATAAAACGTTCTTTGAAATTATGCAGTTCTTACTCCTACTTGTTATGCAACCACGCATTTTTGAAATAAAAAAATCGTTCGGTATATGGGATCTACTTGAGATATCGAGTTAACGCAAACGAATTATTGTTTCCTGGTGGAAAACCGTCCCATTCATGCTCATTTCGACCCATGTTTACTTCAGAGAATTTCTGGGAATCTCTTAATTCCTATGGGGAATCCCTTACGCGCCCACTGCGAAATTTTGAAATATGCATTTTTTGATAGTGTAGATTTAAGATCTTTGACGGTACCATGCCGCATCAGCTCTACTGTTCGTGGTGATAGAAAAATGAAGCTGTAAAGTTCATTTCCCCACGTTTTTGGGAGCCTATTACTCCGAAACTAAGCACATTTCGAAAATTTGTCAGATGAATTATTTTTTTGTCGGTGTAATTCATAAACTCTCTGAATCACAATCATGCATGAAATTTATGACTCATGTGTAAAAACTGTTTCTGGTTCTATTTTTCCTCCGGAGCTCTATATATACACACAGAGAGACCGAGAGCGAGAGAGAGAGAGAGAGAGACTTGGCTTGTCAACTGAAGTTGTTAGTTTGCTATTGGCTCTAATTAACTGTGAGAGTTAGTCAAGAAGATGAACAAAACGATGTTTCAAGTTCAGAATGTTCGACATCAGAAGACACTGATGCATCTATAAATTTATCGCCTGAAGATGAAACCGATTTTTTTTGTATTTACATTTTTAATACAATAAATTGATTTATGGTTATAATTAATAAAAACTATTTTTTCAAAAATTATCATAATTCCGTTATTATATAACAAAGCATTTGCAAATATATTTATTAATTATAACTCAATTTACATCCAGTCAGGAATCATTTATAAAAAACCAACGTAATATTTCATTAAAAAAATATAATTTAAGTATACGCTTAAATGTTAAAATGTTGTTAAGGGGCTTAAAGTTTCCAACTTTGACTTCCGATTCGTAATCAGCGACCCTGAAAGCATGAAAATGATATGCATATTGATTGTAACATGATATACATGCTATTTTACGAATAGGTGGTTGTCAATAGAGGATGAAGAGGATTACGTTTTGGAGCTCTGACTTCAGATTCGTAATCAGCGACCCCCTCCCCCCCAAAAAAAAACGAGTACAGATTCTGAGATCATTTACTTGATTTTTTTTACTTTTGGCCAGCATTTTGGCAACCTGCCGTACTGTGCGCCATTTATGACAAGTGTAAAAGTAGAAAGTGGTGTGTGCAAAACTACTACAAGCCAACAAAACGTCCCAGTCTACCAGAAATTTTCAAAGTGTCAGAGGGCATGCATCATGACGTACCTGATACTGCAATCCATAAAGCCAAGGAAACTGAATTTGTCATTTCTCTTATTCGGTGTGTAGTGAAGTATGAGGACGAGCTCTTCCTTCATGTGCTGGAATTTATTCTCTGATCCCCCAGAATATCGTCCCACTGAAGAAGGTTGGCTTTTTCGTGTCACAAACTACGGAACAATATATACAGCTCTAAAAAATTTCCAAAATGTGCGTGCTCAGCTTGAAGACCAACCAATCCTGCCAATATTCTATGACGAAGGTGTATTCCGTATTGTCGCTGAGATCTATATGAGCAACCTAGACGAATTTACTGATCTTTGTTAAATGATGGGCGTTTTCCACATGACAAAAGTTCCTTGTGGTGTGCAGGGAGTTATTTAAGCAGATGTGGTATAGAGGATGCACTCATTGAGACTGAAATCTTTGGAAGCAAAACTGTATAGTCCATATTGAGCGGAACTCATTATGTTAGATCGTTACAAGGTATGCTCATCATCTCTGACGCTATAGCAATATTGTGTTGGATGGCCTTCTGGAATATGAATGACAAATTAGGTTTCGCAGATGTTATGGAAAAAGTGTGCAAGGCACAGGACACATGCACTTCATGCAAAGCCAGGCAATATTCAATGCACTTTGTTCTATATCACAAACCTTGAGAGCCAAGTTTGAAGAGTTCATCAAAGAGCGCGAGGATAAGTCAGAGCTTTGCAAGTACTGGGGAAATATTGTACTTTTAATCGGTCTAGTAAAAAACGTAGTACATGCAGATCAGAAAGGTGACTGGGACTGCACGTGAAGACTGTGGAGTCGTTGATTCCTGTGTTTCGTGAATTCCATTGTATAAACTATGTGAAATATATGGGCCCTGGTATTTGGAAAGAATACAAAACCAGAAGTAGAAAACAAATACCTTCACAGGAAATTCATGCAAGGACACTTCGTGGTCAAAGACAGAGAAGGACGGTTCAATGCTGTGGCTCCCGATATGAAGTTAGAACAAACCATTCAGAGATCACGGAAAATCTCCAAGGGAATTGTAGGTCAAACACGTAAAAGTGAGTATGTTGCTCAATTGCAGCTAGTTTACCACGAAGTGCTTTCTATTTGCAATGTTTTCAAAGATGTGACTAATTTTAAATTAATGAGCCACTGTGACACGGTTTCTTACCACGAAGTTCTGGGAAAGAGAGGGGAACGTTTTAATAGAAATGTTGAGAGCCTTGTTCAATTGATGCAGCAACGAGGAAATCCTTTTGAAATGACTAAGCATGTGAAATTGCAGTCACAAAACAATGTGTTTGACGATGTAAAGACATGTCTACTGGACATCTTTGCACATGGATCAGCATCATACGCAGAACGGAAGTATAAGCTATTTGTATTGAAAGTAAAATGGTTGTTTGACGTAATCAATAAAGCTAACCTTCCACGCTTTAATTGGAACAGTGTCACACAAGCAGCAAACAGAAGAATTACCCTAGTGACTTTGAAAAATATTCCTTCCCAAGCCCATAGAGAAATAGATGTTGCAAAAGAAAGAGGAGAATCAGCCAAGAACATTCTGTTCCACGATCTTCTTCCAACAAACGCACTATTTGATGGAGATTTTACAACAAAACCAGTGAAACACCCACTCGTTAAGAATTGAAGAAATTTCGAAAAAATTTCACCTGACGATTATAATTTCGAAAAAATATCCTCACTAAAAGCTGCTGTTATTCTAGATTATATGTGCCAATTGCAAATGACCAAGCTATCATCCGTGAAAACCTTTGGAGATGTTGTTCAGATAATTCTGCAAATATCAAAGTATGCACTCTGCAAGAACTGCACATCGTATTTGACAGTTATCTTGAATTTTCTCTCAAAGAATTTGAAAGAATCAGGCGAATGTGTACAAGTGGTTGGATCGAACTTGCAAGCATAATAAATTCTACACCTGTACCTGTGCAACATTATAAATTACGGTCATCTGCATCAAACAAGGTCAGTCTGACATGTTAACACGCCGAAACATTACTGATGCTTCAGTAAACTCAGAATTTCCAATTATCGCTAGTGGAATGATTGTTAATGAGGAGTTGTTACCAGCACAAATATATTCAAACGATTCATGCCATATTGTCGAAGAACTGAACTGCAAATTGGAGGAAGCTCGACACGAACGGCACGACACGAGCTGATCTTCGTGTCGTTCCACATGTAGAGTAGGAGTTCGAAAAGATTCCAAGCGAGTCATTTTGCTATCGAATGACACAGATGTTATTATTCTGTTACTTAGATTTGCCGCAGTTCTTGTAGGTCAAGGATTGGAAGAGTTATGGATACGTTATTTCATAGGTAATAAAAGACTCTTCATTCCCCTTCATATTCTGTACCAGAGACAGAAGTCAGAGATTTCCAATGTTCTCATCAAGGTCCACATTCTTACAGGTGATGACATTATGAGCAAAATAGGAACAAAGATTAGAGCTTTGGCTGCTGAACCAATGAAGTTTCTAAAAGAATTTGCTGACAATGGCCATGAATGCAACTTCAAAGACGTGGAAAAGTATATTGTGTGCGTGTGGAAAAGGAAGTTCTGAAACTTTTGATAAACTTCGGTACAGTGAGTTCAAGAAGTCAGTTCCGCTAAGTGACCTTTCACCAAAGCCATCGTCTGTCCATGTACACATTAAAAGAGCATTTTACTTGGTTAGAAGATGTGTAAATGTATAAAATATTGCGTATGTACCAAAAAATCCCTGTGAGTTTGGTTGGGAAAACAGTGATGGTGTTCTTAAACCTATTATATTTTTGAAACCTCTCCCCAGTGAACTTACACGAACGTGCAGCTGTAAAACCTGCGCTACGAAAAGATGGTCCTCTCGATACGCTTTTCTGAAATGTTCAACATTCTGCAAATGTAATGCGAGTAACTGCAAAAACATATAATTGTAAATGACATTTATCCTGGTCGTATGATATACCCCATAAAAAATCATGGTACAGATATTTTCATTTCGGATTTGTGATTTTCGATCATTATTGAAATATATTTCATACATTGTTTAATCAAACAAATTATATACCTGTACTCATTATTTCTATTCATTCTGCTCTCAAACATTGTTTACCGTATGCATTAAGAGGATTAAAACCTATTTTCATTTAGTTTATTTCAATACATATTTATTCTTCCTTCATTGTATACGGTAGCTTCCATCTCAACATTTTGTATTATAGTTTCCTATATACCGGTAATAACCGCGATTTTGTGAAATTACAAAAGGCTTGCTCTGATAAGTTATTTTCTATGTTTATAAGACATATGTTGACACCAGAATGTAGAATGTAGGTATCATAGTACACGAAATATTAAGTCGTCATTAAAACACATCCGCCATTTTTAAAAATGGCGTCCAAAATGTAATCGGCTCGGATTAGAAATGTCTACCCAAGCTAAAATAATTCAAATCCGTTAAACAGTATAGAAGCTATTGTGATATATTTTATCATAAGGTGGCAATACTCACAACTGGAGATGCTTGGGGATCTGGAAGCCTGACAGTCGTTTTTCTGCGATGCCTAAGAACATTCGTTCAAGATACTCCGTTAAGAAATCCCTTCTACGGAAAAACTGATTAACTTCTGTGGTTAATTATTTTACTATATTGACTTCAGGGATTAATAACTTCCCTGTGATTCATGCAATGCTTTCCTCGAGATATTAGTAACATTTTTCCATATTATGTCAAAACGTCTCCAGGCATAGGAAATCTGATAAAATTATATGTAAGACTTAAACCCGTTTTTCTGAGAACTGCATTTTTTAGTTAAGCCGTTCTTCCAGCGAACTCCTCAATTATACTACTACTATTACGACTACGATTACCCACTCCCTACGTAGTACACTTTCTTCAAATCTTAATTAACGCTGCCACACACACACACACACACACACACACATTTTTGACAATCAGCAACACATACATGGGGTGCTAGAGTACCCCACGAAATAAATAAAATATGTAGAGCGTACACATATGGATTTTTAATTATTTGAGTTATGAGAACATTCAAACATGTTAATACGCTACATACAGAGCAAATAACAAACAAAATTCGAAGAACAAAGGAAGTTTTGAACTTAGAACAAACACACAATTTGTGATCACCGGAAATATAGACTTCTATTTCGAACAAAATGATTTAGATTCTCTGTCTTTTGACCGTGGAGCTGAAAGCGCACTGTCCCTGGGTGTAAGCAGTGTTTTGCAGGGTTTCTATCAATTTTTAACTGTACAAATGTTAAAGTTGTGTGTGTGTATGTTCTAAAGAATTTAGGGGATGATACACCCCATTTTGGCAGAATCGCTGAAAATACAGCTTATTGATGAACTCAAATTTGTGTGAAAAAGTGCAAAAAAATATGTAAAAGTAGCCTAAATGTTCAAATAGTGATCGCAGATTACAATGTTATATGTGAGCATTAGATGATCAATTTGTTTTATATAAACAAAGTCACTTTTTTTAGTGTTGTATAATATGGAACAAATTTAAGTATCTCCAGTTGTAATACTTATAATGCTTATCAATCAATTACCGTTGTAATTCAAATAACGAATCTAAAATATAATTTAAAAAGCGTGTAAGAGCAGATGAACAGAACAGTCCCTTCAAGATATTTCATTTTTCCTTTCAAATGGTGAAAATCTGTTCGATATTGTATTGACGTCTATCCCTCATCTTTCTTTTATTTGTTTTCCACCTTCAATAATTCTGAAGCAGCGTGTAACAATGAAAGCTAAAGCAGAGCTAGTGCAACAATGAGAATGCTTTCTCCCCAAAGATCCTAATGCCTGAAGCCCAAAAGACGTGGGCACAAAGGGCGATGTGGAATCCTCTTCCTTTCCAACAGATTCGTTAATCAGGTCTGTTGCTATGGTTACTTACTCTTCGATAAATGAAAGGCATTATGCCTGCTCCCCTCTTCCTCCTCCAATCGTTCTCTGTTCAACCAGACCAAGGGACTGCCGATGTTATTGCTGACATCAGCTGTTGTTGGGATGTGCTTATTGAGTTGACTACGCAGCGGATAAATTCTCTTTTCGTTGATGGTGTGAGAATGTTCTCTCAGAGTGCCAAACTTCATTATCGCTTTTTTTACGGAAACTTTCCAAATCTTACATAGCACAAAAAAAGAATTTGGTCACGTTCATTTAAATATAGAAATTTATAGTGATTATAGAAAATAATTGACTAAACTTGGAGGTACAAAGCTAAAGTTAACTCGAATTAAGGTCAAATTTGTGTAACAGCCTATTCATACTGAAAAATGAGACGTGCTACCAATTGATCCATAAAATCAGGGCTGCAATAGTAAAATTAGTCTTGTGTGCACGCTGTCCTATAAACATCGAAACAGTGTTTCTTTCTACGAACTCACTCCATTGTATTCTAAGGCCCTCCTACACGAAAGGGCAAAACGCGGGGCTTTAGAGCGAGGAAATCGTGCCTTCTAACAAAGCTCCTGCTTTTAAATGTGTGATGTGAAAACGCTCGTGTAGACACGTATATTTAAAAGCATGAGCTTTGTTAGAAGGTGCAAATGCTCTCGGTAGAACTACCATGTTTTCCGCTCGTGTACAATGAGCCTAAGATGGGTAAACAGTGGTGTTTAAAATATACCTTATTATGTGAACACACACCGTGTACCCACATATTCTCCCTTTCACCTTGCGTAAAGCACAATAATTTACATACATTTTCTTATAAAAGCTTCTGCCTTTCCGTTGCCATTATCCAATATTAACTAACTGTATGACTTACGCAATTAGAAAGTTCATCGCCGCATTAATTAATGTTCGTTATTGGATGATATCCTGGTCAACATCGTCAGTTTTCACCACGCACATCTAACTCTCGTTGTCATCCCAACGACGTCTCGGTTTTCGCAACGGCCTTTTCCCTTCGTGCTTACGAATCGTGATGGAATATAATCTTCATTTTCTCCATCCGAGCTACATGGTCTGGCCATCTTAGTCCTCGTGATTTCATTATTCTTGCATCTATTATGCCAGTGGTATTCAAACTTCTTTTTGTAGCCCCGAAGTTGTTACTGTATTATTCCAGTTATACATAATTACATCCAAAATAAATTGAACTGCAAGTAGATTCACTTAATACTTTACTTTGGATTAAATTTACTTTAGTTTTAAATCGCCAATTTCATTTAAACGATAGAAGAATCAAGCTTTTAACAATAAGTAATTAAAGGAACAAGAATACACGTATTATAGCAAAGTGACATTATCTTAATTATTGATTAATATAGTACTTAACTATTAATAAGATCATTGAGCATGTTTACAGCATTCCAGCTCCTCGATTTCTGGCCAAACCTTCGTAAGTGCAAGAATAAAAGCTGGTTACAGATTCAAGCGATTTCTGCATTTCGTTTTGGTTAATGTTAATGCATATAACCCTGATCACACTGGCAGTTCCTTGTACTCGTTAAGAGCATAATTCCAACAGACGGAAATTGACACATTCTCATTTTTAATTCTTAGTGAACCATCAATGGTCATTTCCAAAAGGTTTTATTGATAATTTAAGTACATATAAGATAAATTCACGACAATGGAATATAATTTATTTGTAATCCAATTTTGGGTGTTATTTTCTCGTTTAATTACTGGAAAATAGGTATCCTGTTATTTTGCAAGTGGCATTTTATTATTTCCAAAACTCCATCCGAATTCGTAATTTCACTAATACAAGCAATAAGAACTCTTCTTTTAGTCTGCCATTGAAGCATTGTTATTAGCGAACGCACTAACAATTCACATCCTAATTATAGATAGTCTTATGAAATTATAAAGGATTTTAGAAATATCCTTTGTATGTTCTGGAAATTGTATACGTACATTCCAGAATTTCATCAACACTAGTAACTTTTCGTAACTGCAAAATACCGAATGTATATAAATACAGAAGCATCGTCAGAAGCATCCACCGGCTTCGTCAGAAGCATCTATCAATTTATTGATCTGAACTTCAAATCTTTTGTCCATTTTAATGTTTTCTACAATTTGTTTAGCATCTTGTGCTATGTCATGAAGTCTAATCCCTACATTTATATCAAAACTTGGAATGGTTGTTATTACTTGAACAGATTTTTGTGTAAAATTTTATCTGCTATAATCAAAGTACCAAGAACTATAAGAGACATTTCTGCAGTATGGGATGATATATTTTTTTGCAGCTAGTTCGTAGAATGTCTCTTGATGACGGTGTGAAATTTGTGTATTAAGCTGAAAATTTATCAAAATTTTCTGCTTTGATTTTAAGAAGTTCAGTCGGCTTGTCCTTATACTCGCCATGATTTGGTTATCAAGTGTCGGTGAAGTAAGGATGACTTAATAGTTCGACCATGTTTCGTTGCAAATTGTGAAAGGGATGCTGTCACACTTGAAGTCGTTTGCTTTTCCTGTTCGCGATGCACAACTATATTCCCTCTGATGATCGGTGTCACCTTCCAGTCGTGTATGAGCTCTAAGAGCCTTTATAAAACTTTGGTAAGATTTATTTTATATGGACTAGTCTAGTAACTTTTCACTTCAGCAAGTAACGATTCGGCCAATCTACACCTAATTAAAACCCTCAAACATCCATGCCCCTGGCGGGATTCGAACTCACTAACTTCGAGTCGCTGACTTATCGCCTTAGACCACAAGGCTACTTGGTCGGCTAAGAGCTTTTATGTTTCTATGTCTTCGTCTATGTACTAAACAAATTGTAGAAAACATTAAAATGGACAAAAGATTTGAAGTTCAGATCAATAAATTGGTGGATGCTTCTGACGAAGCCGAGCTATTTATATACATTCGGTATTTTGCAGTTACGAAAACTTACTAGTGTTGATGAAGTTCTGGAATACATGATTTACACACAATTTTAATCAAATATAGCATACTAAAGAGAAAAATTCCAATTAGGTTAATTTACCCATTTTCCATAATAATTACACAATACATAAAGAGTATCTTCAGAAATCACAACTTAACTCCTGCTTTAAGTTCTCCTACGAAATTCGAGAACTTATGTACAACGATGTACAACTTATGATAACATACATTGATCAGGAACATACGAAGTCATTTGTGATTGAAATACTTTGGCACGACCCATAGATGTAAATACAGTAGACGGATTGACTGGTCCAATACAATTAAGCTAGATCAACTTGACACTGGTTTTCGATTACTCTTGCCTGGATGATTGGGATGAACTTGCGTCTTATTGGTTGACCTATGCGTGGGCGTGTTTAAGCAAAGAAACGATGCGGTCGTTTTTGTAATATGCCAAATTCTACTTTTTTCTTTCACTTTTCTTGTCAAAGCATACTTATAGAGGAACGATTAGTGAAGGTTAGAAAGGTCAGGTTTGGTTCTTTTCTTTTCATTATCCCCGATAGGATGCCGCCATTTTTATCATTTTACGATCGTCTTTACTATTATCATCGGCTTGTGGAAGATTTGAATATTTTAAATATGGTCATGCACTGCTGTGCCTATAGATTCACATCGAAATCAGGATGTGTGCTGTTTCTCAGATGAGTAAAAGAATAATAGAATTTAACTTATATTTACATACAATAAATAATACAAACTTATTCTGCCGCCGGCTCTCCATATGAAACTCTTGAATTCAGAAAATGCGTAGACTCTGTCCTTTCGTTTTAATAATCAGAATTGGAAAATCATATTATCCTGTAATAGTACGTTCAGCTACTTAATAATGTCGGTTGTTGGATATATTTAAGAAGATGCACTCTATAAAGTACTTTCGCCAGCAAAACACCAATACATGCTATGTATTTGACGTTGATTACACAATGGATTATAGTTTTTAGTATTACTTTAGCTTTCGTCGGGCGTTATTTTTCCGAACGTAATAAGTCACCGGTTCATGAAACGTAATCATGGTAATGTATTGTCATGGTCCACAAGAAATTTAAAAGTAAGGCTCTATAACAATTTAGCGCGTGCATGATTCATTTGATTCAGTTTCATAGCTTCTATTCGAATCAGCTCTTGTGAAACTGGCAAATCACTACTGCCAGTGTTGTTAGGTAAACAGATTTATTATTAGTACTTTCATTTCTTCTAATTAAATAGATCTTTGTATGCTGGATGTATTGCTACTGGATGCCCATAGTCAGAGATGGTGCATTTTCTCTTTCTTCCCTTCTTCATCCATTCTTGTTTCCTAGTATGATTATAAAAGAAACAGCTTAATCCCTTCAGAGATAATGATCATTGAAATCTGGAAATCGCGAAATACTTCGGGAGGGGGGGGGGTACGAGATGGGAGGAGACAAGAAATGACCCACATACATATGGTCGTGGAGACCCTAAATATTAGGTGAAACATCCACTTTGATTTTTTTTTTTAAAGCTGGAATTCATGTATTATTTTCTCCTTCTTTCTTTGGGAAATACATCTGGTAACTTGTTTTTCATCTGAGTCATAAACCCCTGAGGCGGTTTTTCATCTGGGATGAGGCGACAAGCGGTCAAGTTGACAAAGACGGTAGTTCTGTTTTTCTCTTTAATTGGAAAATAAAACCCGGAGAAAGAAAAAGAAACAAAGGACATGTATCTGAATAGATGTGAAACAGGAAGAAACTGGTTTAATTGGTGAGTTTCAAGACCAGAATCAGAATCAAATTCTTAACTTGGGAGGAGGAATTGTTATCATTTGCAAAAAGAGAATCTTTTTTGTGCAAGATTGAAGTCGTATTCCTTGTCATTATTTCTTAAAATAATGCGGGTGATTCTAGCAGACATTCCAGCAGACAATTGTGAAAAACTACTATGCAAACGCAATGTTGCCAGTACAAGGAAAATAAAAGTACACACGTAAAGAATACGGTGATTTTAGCAGACATCTGCTACAATTTATTATTATTATTATTATTATTATTATAATAATTATTATTATTATTAGTAATATCACTACTACTACTAGTAGTAGCAGTAGTAGTAGTAATACTATTATTATTATTATTATTATTATTATTATTATTATTATTATTATATATTATTATTATTGTTCTGTTGAGTTACATAACATAAGAAATTTTCAACCATGTCAACAATTGACCCAAATTGAATTTTCAAATTCCGAAATGCATTTCATTCAACAATCAATGTATCTTCATTTATTACAGTTTCAAGCTCCGCTGGTAAAAATTGACCACCGAAATATACGAGGATTATATTCAAATATTAAATATAAGAAATTTTAAAATGACTGCAAACAAAGGCCCATTTCACCAATTGACCCACCTTCAATTTTCAAATTTCGAAATACATTTGATTAAAGAGTCAATGTACCTTCATTTATAAAAGTTTCAAGCTGCGCTGGCAATAATTACCCACAGAAATGTACGAGGGTTGTATTCA
>JAGDQP010013518.1:0-47602 GCA_022664845.1 Lepisma saccharinum
AGATGTAAAATGGCGTGGAGTTCTTTTGGAAGACTACACTTTATTTTCAAAAGCAAACTTCCAATGTGTCTGAAGCGTAAAGTTTATAATCAATGTGTCTTACCTGTAATGATGTACGGCTGCGAAACTTGGACATTGAATGCGCAAACGACTCAAAGATTGAGAGTCACACAAAGAGCAATGGAGAGGTGCATGCTAGGAATAAGCAGGACGGACAGGAAGAGAAATGAATGGATTCGCGCACAAAGAAAGTTAGAGGATGTAATCAAGACTGCGAAGAAGATGAAGTGGAGATGGGCCGGTCACATAGCTAGACGAACAGATGGAAGGTGGACGACAAATGTACTACAGTGGATTCCTAGAGAAAAGAAACGACCGAGATGACGTCGAAATGTAAGATGGGTAGATGAAATCAAGCGTTTTTCAGGAGCTACATGGATGAGGATATCAGAAGACCGAGATATGTGGAAAGAAAAGGGCGAGGCCTTCATCCAGCAGCGGATAGAAAACGGCTGAATATGATGATATATATATATAAATAACCACTGGCGTGACAGGCCGATGGGTCCTGAGCCTGCCCCAACGCAATCTGTCCGTGTTTGGTGGAACTGTATCCACCTGAGTGACGGCGCGTGTGTGACCACCCCCGTTGGCCTAGTCGTTAGCGTGTCTAACTACGGATTGAGGGGTCGCCCGGCGCACAGTGCGGTCGATTCCAAAAAAGCTGGACAAAAGTCCAAAAAAAAAAGTAACTAGTTAAGAAATTTTCCTGTTGGGTTGGTTACTGTACATCTGTAATGGTCAGTAAATACTTATGAAAGTGTTTATTTCATTTTACCTGCCCCAGAACAGTAGTCGCAAAGCTACCTGTGTTCGATTGGCATCGATTGTGTTACTGAGTCAGTAAACAACGCGCATCGATTGTGTTACTGAGTCAGTAAATGACGCACAGTGGTCGAAAAGAGCCATTTGTGTGCAAAAACCGCCAAGTGATTCCAATTTGCGAAATTGTACATGACATCCTATGTTGTTTGGGGCGCAGAATTTAATGAATTACGTACTAATCCGATAGAGGTGAACAGTGTCGAAGAAATCACGTTTGGCATCAAGTTCGAGTGGTAAATCGGAGTTTGAGTCCATCAAAACAATAAAAACACAATATTTAATCAAACACACAAACAACAGCTTCATCGCACTAGTGGGTTACCATGTTCTATTAAAAAAAACTCTCGCTATCAATCATCACATGCGCTCCAGTACTAGGACATTCCACAAGCATATACATGAAGAACGGTAGCTACTATGGAAATGTGACCTTCTTCAATATGTAGGAAACCCCCTGCGCTAATCCGAAGATCAGCAGAATCACAAGTCCTGAAATCACTGGTCGCTATTTTGTAAGCTAAATCCTCCTCAGAACAAGTAGGTGACTGACAGAAACAGAACAAGAGCTAACAATCACAGCCACCACTTGTTAGAAACAATTTCTGATAACCCAGAGAAAAAGGGGTACTAACGCCGGATAGAAACAACATAAGAGCCGATCATATAAAATGCACTTCCGGTCGCGTACCCGTGAAGCCTCGTCAACTGAGGATTTACTTCCCTAAAGAAGAGTAAAGAATGGAACGTGAAACTTCACATTCAAACGGGCTAGTGGGTAACACTCGTAAAGAGTCAATTCCAATGACACTCAGACTGGAAACTGACTAGCTAAACCTACTCAGCGATGTCACTCGAGAGCTAAGACACAGTTTCACCTGACTGGGTCATCACCCACAACCACACATCGGACGAGTAACATAAGGCATCAGACTGATACAGCAGAAATAATTTATATGAAATATAACATATTATACAAGAAAGAACATTCGAGTACTGAAGAAAACCAAAAGAGAGAGCACGCGATCACCGAAACGTAAATAAACTTGAAGCATATCAGAGAATATAAAGTGAAACGAACGAAAAGAAAGGGAGAGAGAGAAAGGATTTCCCGACCCACCAAAGGAGAGAACTTTGAGAACGTCCCACCCCACAGCACAGAAAGGTGCGTGAGAAGCGCTGACTTCCAAGAAAACGGTCATCAGACTGTAGGCGATAAGTTAAAGTTTATCCATAGACACACTTAAAACGCAGAGATTAAAATTTTGAACTTTCAACGTAAATGTATGGCACAACGACATATCGTGGAACACATTAAAGCATAACTGCAAGGACATTAAAAAAGTATTTGAATTATACAACGAACCGTATACTACAGTGGGACTCGTGACAATTGACTACACCAGTGGCATTCGTCGTATTCTGGTACAAAGAGAAGGAGTAAGAGGAACCAAAGTTCTAGTAAACTACCTATCCGCCAGAAGACAGTGATATTGTCACCTAGTGTTCAGGGTCACTGTAGTGATTGTACCAAATTTCAATAGCACCAGCCCAACCGTTCATGAAAGATATCAAAGTAAAACCCGAAGCACTGATCAATTTAGAATAGGTTGTGTCTAGAGTAATGACAGTTTTCCGTCGTTGCTTTAAGTTTTTAACATCGAGGGTTACTAGAGCAACTAGGGAACATATTTCACTCTTGCGTAACTTGAACTACAAGTAACAGCGAGAAGCGTTCAGCCCGGCAGCTGCAGTTTGGTCTTGTGGACAAGGCGTCAGGAAACTGATGCATATTTTTTTTAAAGAAAATTAAAGTTTTCTCGTTTTTTATGTAAATACAGAAAAGGAAATTTGATAAAAGTTGTGATTTACAATTTTAAAAGAGGCTACTAAAAACTAGTATGTATATAAACCCACCAGGGCAGGATGCGTCCGAAGGGAGCTGGGCGGCGTCAGCTGCGCGGGGGGGGGGGGCGCAGTGGGCATACGCAAAAGTACTGTTTAGTCAAAAATTCTGTTTACGTAAAGTTTTGTGCCGTTCCGTCCTGTCGTTGCTCTAGTAAATTAACCCTCGATGTTAAAAACTTAAAGCAACGACGGAAAACCGTCGTTGCTCTAGGCGTGCCCCTTAGAATAATCAGGTTACCTGCATTCACATTAAAGAAAGCAAAATTACTGCTCGCAGCAACACTTGCATTGCACTCAGAAGTTTGCCTTCAAAATATCTTATTCAAAACTTAAATATTGAGCAAATTCTCTTTATTACATCTTTCGCAATGAAAATTTATAAACCCTTTTTACTCTTAGTTTACTTGAACAAAGTAACATATTTGGTTTAGATACGAACACACAGAGTAACATTTTGTTGTAGGTTAGGTAATACAAAATTTACTCTGGGAAAAGAAACTATTTCTAAGAAGATTGGAAAATACACAACTTGAAAAAAATATTCCCGACAGATCATAGTTTCGATCTGAAAAAAAAAACTATTTCGATTTCATCTGTTCAGTCCTTTGAAATGCATCTGGACATTTGAAACCAGTTGGACAAAAATAAGATTTAACAAAACGAGTTCACTTTTAGTAATTCAAGTCCAAATTCTTGTTTTTCGAAATAATTTGTAAATCACTTCTTTTTATATGAACATGACTTCGTATAAGTTCAGTTATAATAAGCAATTCGAAATTCGGACTCTTTCTTGAACACTATATGAAAATTTACAGTTGATGTTGGGTCAGTTCCACTTAAAGCACTTTTCCAATAAGTTCCAAACAGTAAGTAATACAAGGCGGATAGAGTGAAGCTCTATGCACCCAATCTGTCATAACAAACAACTTTCAATGTTGGAACAAAATTCTGTAATAATGGCTTAAATTCTTTACACATGTTTAATTTGGAACAAGTCTTACGATCGTGTCAGTTATTCGAATATTCGACGGTAAAATTTAACATGTTAACGATCGAAATAAAACTAACGCCACCTACCATGAACGTAGGTATTAAACATTTACTGAAGGCAAGATAATATAGTGACCTTTTGGGAAATTAACATATTTTCGCAGAAGTAGCTAAAAACATATTTAAAAGTTTAAATAAAACATTCAAAGTCTCAAATGCGAGAATCTTTCAAGTAATGAGGAGGTGAGGGAGAAATACGTTAACTGATCATAGCTATTGCTATTGCATGGCTTAGCAACCTAGACATATAGTCAGCCCATGCTCATCATACCAGCTTAGCTTTGCATGCTGAGAATTTCACCTTGTACATTAAAAATAAAAAAATTATACATTTTGAACAGAGTATTGAATTACAACCGAAAACAAATATTATAAGAAAATTTCGTTTCAAGAGTCCAAAATCGGAATAAAGATAATGGAACTGCTCCATTATAATCACTTCACGGACCTGTACTCTCCATTTGGGTTAACTATAGTAGTGACGGACCAATTTTTAGAAATTTACAGGATGAATTGAGATAATTGTGTGATGGTTGTGAGTAATGGGGAGGAAAATAGTAATGTGGGTAATATTACAAGTGAATAATAATATTGTTGCAGTGTGTTTTTAAGATGTTTTAGGACGCACTGCATGTTGTGGCGGAAGGAACTATTTTGCGTAGAGTTACAGTTGTCATTTGGGAGGCGGTAAGGCAGTGTTGAAATGGCGCGTGTTTGTGATGATTATGACATTTCTTGCGTTATTGTTATTGAATCGTATGGAAATGACGAGGAAAAGTGCATTTTGAAGGTTATTTAGCAGAGTATTTATGTAAAGAAAGGAAAATGCCGCGAAACAATTGTACACGACTTTCTAATGGAAATTGGGAGAGTTAACACGCCTGTGTGCTGAAAATAAGTGTGAATATGCGTCAAAATATATTTTGTAAAGATACATGACCGCACCTAACTTTACCTAACCTTCACGTTCATATATGTTCAGTAATTTAAGATAATTTACGAGAAAGGAAAATAAGGAATTTTTAATAATAAGTGTGAACATATAAAAATATATTTTGTAATGATACATGACCGCACCTAACCTCCACGTTCGTATGGTCACTAATTTAAGATAATCTACGAAAAGTGCAAGAAAACAATTGCGTAAACCGCTCGTCTCCCATGAACACGTAATGTGTGTGTTTTAAGTGATTTTGGTTTGGTTTTAGTGATTTTAAAATTGGTCCGTCACTACTATAGTAATGCCGTCCATTTTTTCATGCAATTTCATATTTTATCCATTCTTGGCTTCAGATTCAATACGTTAAGTTAACTAATGTTAGCTTAGGTTAGGTTTTGTTTTGTTCGATTGCTTCAAATACGAAAAAGGTAAAGAGTACAAGGATCATGAAGTGATTACACTGGAGCAGCTCCAAAACAATTTCACAAATTTCGAAAATGTCTCCCTTCACTAACGTATCCAGAAGCATGCAAATAGAGACAAAACTTGTTCTAATAATTAAAACTGTTATTACTCAGATAACCTGGTAGCGGCGAAGCTAACCCTTTTTGGATTGAAACTAGATCTGTATAAGCATTACCTGTCAGGCAACTGAAAGAAGTTATCTCAAATACTTTCGTTAAAATGTCATGCTTTTAAAAAGCGAAGTTCAGTTGCCTGCTCTTCTTCAGCCACGATGATGTCTTCTAACTAACAAGGACACACCCCTTTCACCACCTTCAATGACAGTCGAAAAGCGCATCAAAACAACACTGTTAACAGATCCTAATTTCTAATCGGAAAGACCAAAATTATCACATTGCAGCACTCTAAACAAAAGATCAAATTACCAAAACCCCGAAACGTGAAGAAAATCAGAAATATTAAGGAAGATTATTTAAATTAATAATTATTTACGAGCAAAGCCTTACTCTGGTGGGAACATCTACCAACAGGAAAGAACCACATAACAGATGAATAATTTATTCCCGACCAATGATAAAGGACGACACTGTTTATGCAATCAGTTGATGGGTAATAAACGGAAGATGCTTCGAAAAGTGGTTCAAGAGAAAGAAACTTTCCGCCAGGATAAAGGAAACGATAAGAAACAATATACCTTTGCTCGAAATATAATAAGCGATAGTCAAGGAGTACTAATGATCCGGAGATCAGCACAGTAAAAATCCTCTTTTGAAGCTCAATATAAAGAAACAAAACTATCTGAAATAAAATACAATGGAACGGAGCTTCAAGGTCGTTACAAGGACAGACGTAAGTACACCATTTTTGTTGTACCGAGTTTTTGTGCGATTCTGCAAGTTACTGTACAACACTTATCGCGTTTATGAATTTTAATTTGGTGGGAAATTATTGTTTCATGTACCTTTCCATTTAGCAACGGCTAATTTGCACACAAACGAAAGAATGTCTTCAATATCTTCAGATCTCGAAAATGTGCACAGTGAAAGTCATAAGGTCCGGGAATTCGTTGAATCTTGAATTATGTTGTTGGGTCCTTATGGTTGAAGGACATATATCCATTCATGATTCGTGGAACTGATGGACGACTAGACTCAATCGCATCGCGACGTCAAATAGAGTGATGTAGGGGAGAATTACTCAAAAATTGAACTGATCATCACGAAACCCCTGTGTAAAAACATTGTTTGACTTCGTCGTCGAATCCCTGATCAATTTTTAAGAGGATACGTTATGCATTGTTATGTCAGGGGGACATAGGTTCGAGTCCTACACACATTATCCAAGTCTTCTATTGTAAATGTGTTTATGAAAAGTGTTGCGCTCAAATTGTTACTCAATAAGGCCGAAATTGTAACTCAATAAAGCCGAAACACATTTAGCTACTTCACAATATCTTATTGACACTTGTTTCTCAGCGGCACTTTCACACTTGGAAACAAAAAATACGCGGCGGTAAGTCGGTGGGATGCAAAGTTGACACCTTCCTGTTTAAGAAAATCGGGACAGGCTCTAACTAGTTATAAGTAGATATACGAGGGAATAAGTAGATAGGATAACTTGAGGTGATTACACGGGGAAAAATACCATTTAAGCTTTAAAATACGTTTTGAGAACCATCTTTAAGAATGAATGGATAGACAGTACAGGAAATTATTTGTGTACAAATGTCGAAAACGTAACCTAACAGCACTCATGTTAGATTATTTTTCTCGTGATACGTATTTTCGACATTTTATGCACTTCATGGGAATGGTTTAGGTTTAGGAATCCGACATGATGCAATTGCTTCCATAATGATTTCCTGATCAGAGTCCTCGTCCATCATGGACTTTTGAAGTTAAAAATTACTACTGATTTATCTAAAATGAATTCTACATTTTCTTATTATTTAACCAAGATTTTTCTAGTCAAGTTTCACAGATTCTTCGACACCCCGTCAATAAGGAAAGTGGTAAAACCTAATTTAATTAAAACAAGCTGACAAGGCCGTCACACTTAAACTTTATGTTAAAATCACACAGCAAACGTAAGAGTTTCTTAACTTAAGAAAATTTTATATTTAAGCCATAAAACAAAAACTGGTGTTTTACCTAAGCTTCCTGAGAAGATGTAAAATTAATTTTGAATTCAGCCTGCAATTTTTAATAATTAACTTACCTAAAGGATATTTCCTATACGTATAAACTTACAAGAAACATTGAAAGCAATGGTGTCTTTTCAAATTAACAAAAAATGACAAACATGCAGAGGCAAGTTACACTCAAGTATAAAATGTTTTCCGACAAGCCTACATAAATATGGGCTATATCTTGCAATCATCTGTGTTTATAAAAAGGACATGGGTTGGAGGAGGAACTATTTACAAATAATTGCTTGATAATCATGTATTAATAGGTTTAAGAAACAAAGAAATAGGAAAATAATAATTCGACGCCTGAGGTTTGTATGTCTCATAGAAATAAGAAGTGTTGTTTCATGCCTATACTATTAAAATAACAATTCATTATGCTTTAACTCTGAATGGTGAAAATCGGAACAATCTTCGTCCTGACGAACATTGAATCCATACGCGGGACAATGGGCCGAAAATAGGGACCGTCCCGACAGAATCGAGACAACAGTATGGGGCCTTGCATTGTCATTCAATAAGAACCCATGCCCAGATGCCCCATATCAGGACGGTGTGGTGCTCTACGCAAACATTTCAGCACGTCATGGTGAAAAAATGCGATCAACGTTGTCTTTGTTTTCGACGGTTTCCGCTTCACTTTTTAAAGCCTATTGTGCTATTCAAAGACACAGTTTATCGTTAATGCTTCGTCAGCATATGCTTGCTGTATCATATTCCATGTTTCATTAGGGATTTTCCCCAGCTTAACGTAAAACTAAATGTTAACTCTCTGCTCGGAATCCGCGTCCATCACGTCACTCGAACTAAATGTCCAACATGCCGAAGAATCGGTTACTAAGCACAGCCTTGCCACCTAGTGAGTTTACATAGAAACACTTCAAAGGCCATTTTATTCAGAACACGTATCAGGTGACTGAATAACACTTTTTTGTGTTTGAATATCACAGGTAAAAAATTACGAGCTTAGTCCTGGAACTTCTCAAACAAAGTTTGTACTTGAAAGAGGCTTAGATTATCGTCATTGACCACCAGAGTGAAGACATAAGGTAGCCAACGTTCATTCAATACGCAAAGATAGAATTTTAGAACTTCAAATAATGTCGCTCTCCAATTTTCTTTTTTAATTTGATTTCCAAAGAAATAGACCCAATTTGTAAGAACTTGAATATGAAAAAGTAGCTGTCCGTACAGATAACTTCACGGTAATTAAAATAGACGATGAAAGAGTGGAGACTGGAGACACAGACCGCTAAACTGTTACAGGAAAAGCGAAAACTCTACCCAAATATTTACACATAAACTTGACAGGCTAGTTCGGTTGAATCAGATTCCTGGATGGAAAACTACCATAAATTCAAGCTTCAGAAATGTTCCTTGCGACTTCATTAATAAATAAAAATGAATTGTACGTTCAGAAACACATACTAACAGCAAATAGAAACACTAATACCATATTTTAAGTGTCTTCGTTCCACCATAATTTTGTAGAACTGAAGAAAACTGGTAGTTCTTTTCTTTTAGGGTCATTTCATGCACTCACTGTTTCGTCCAGGCATGCTTTCGGAGGGGAGGGGGCTTTGCCCCCGGATGTTTCCAACCGCACTACAGAAAGAATTAGTATTAGCACTTATATTATTACTCAAATGTATACTGACATATGCATGAAAGTACATTCTATAAATATTGTTTTTGTTATTTTGAGGTTAACTAAGGAAGTACGACATGTTGTTAAGTAACATTAGCGTTATTTTATATTTTAGCACTTAAAAGTTAATATGCATTATTTAAAATTTTGGTAATCCCCCCCCCCCACGACTTGATTGTGCACCCTCGAAGAAAAACTTCTGAAAGAAACACTGCATGCACGTATTTCATGTATTTGTCATCAGGATTTTTTTGGAAATTCTTTATTGAAAGACATGTTTCCACTGACTTGTGAAAATTACTTTTATTAACCGCAGTGAGAAGAGTGATGATAAGGCAGCAGTCGAGCTTCGAGTGCTTGGTCTCAGCGTAGATGACGATGAAGCACTTCCGAATTCAGTCGAAGATGATTCCATCGACACAAACATCGGCACGAAAAGTGTCTTTCCACAGGTAAGTTTATTTTATGTCATTCTTTCTAGTCAGAGATTCCGTGAATGTGTTTCATCCTTTGGTACCTTACTACATCGATATCTCAACGTATTAATATTCATTGAACATAAAATTTACATGTACATACTAAATAATTGTCACATATATATTTAGATTGGTGCACACCGCATTGCAAAAATTATTTTTAACATTGTTTTGAAACATTATTATCTTTTAGCTCATTGTAAACTGCCTTGCTGTGTGTAATACTATGTGGTATATCTTCAAGGAACACAGGCAAAGAACGCACCACATGTCTAGTGATTCTTCCCAAAGCGAAGAATGCTTTAAATTTATTTTCTTAAAATAATAAATCGATGCGCAACGGTAAAAAAACATAAGGTTAATCTTGTATAAAAGAACGCTCTGTTTCGCGGTCCACAGCTTGAGCTGAGCTACCAACAACAGTTACATTCCTATCCACTCTAACTTCAGGGTACGAAAAAACGAAGATAATTCTCACTGAAGTAGTTTAAGATCTAAAGAAGATTAAACTATATTATATAGTAGCCAGGAACTACTCTTGCCCGCAGCTCAAAAAATACTTTTAAGAATAACTATTCATGCTTTTCAATATTGCATTCCTCACTGGAAAACTAAAGCACATTCGCACATAGCTCAGTGAATGTAATTTCTAATCCATTAAATTAAAACCAAATCTCGACACTAAACTAACCCAGCTGCCCACCTCAGTCTGAGAATCTACAAAAGTATGAGTGCGAGGAGTATAATTTATACAAGTTTTAAAGAAACGTTAAAACTCGAAACTGTAATACAACTCACAGAGACGAAAGAATATTCCGTTTAGTTCGTGTTGCCACAGCATTTACCATATTTGCTCGTAATATAATGATGATATTAGCGATCTTCATTTTAAAACTAGAACTAACCACATCTAAAGTAAATTATACCCAATACAATAATTCTTTAATAATGTGTTATTATTAATATGGTTTAAGAAAAGTAAATAGTCATTGAATTATCAAAAACTGAAATCAAAGATTTCTGATTCTAATTAAATAACATTGAGTTTCCACATATGATATGGTTCTAGTATAAAGCCCTCATTATATTTTTACATAAGCAGAAATCAACATAAAATAACAAGTAGTTTCTTGGTGTAAAACAATTGATAAATTTGTAACGTTTATATATATTTATACATTTATGATATTTCAAGTAAAATTCTGATATTAAGTTAACTTGAAATCAAAATTTTTGCAAAGTTTCACCCATTGACAAAACAGAAAATCATTACTGCCTAAACCTTTAGGTTAAATGCCTTTCTATAATACAAAATATTTTAAAGTAATAGCAGTTTCGACATTATGATACTGTTGGATAGATTTGAATAAAATAATAAGCTGGTCTAAGATAAAAATGAAGAATAGTTGCATTGAAGTAACATACAAAATAAATACTTTGAGATGAGAGCTATCTGTGAAAAATATGAACTCAATTTGTAGATCAATCTTTCGTGATTAGATAAACTGGAAAAAATTAATTTGAATTTAACCTAACTTATTCCTTTAATATACATAATATACATATCAGACGCCAGAACCAAGAATTGTAGTTTCTTAAACTAACCAGGACTCATCATGATGCTTCAGTAAGTTGGTGTACTAACCCAAGAAAATTTTAATGGACATGTTTTTTTATCTCTTATTTAATACCATAAACTAATCGGTTTTCACTCAGATCAAAACAAATTAACAAAAGGCTTAGCTCCAAAGCATGTTGCATTTCATCAATAAATATTCAGGTTAATTATACACAACAACAACAAGAAAAATCCTGAAACTTGTTTACATTAGTTCATCATCGCTTTCCATTCAGAATCCTAAAAACAATGTGACATTTCCTTACGTCTGGGAAACTCTAGTCACACTGAGACGAAACTTTCAACGAAGTGCAGAAAAACTTTATTAGAGAGAGATGTCTCTCCGCGCTATCGTGCTTTATTATCTATGGTTCATATGTAACGTAAACTGTTGATATAAATGCTATAGAAACTTGTTGAAAAAAAGCTATAGCAACTTACTTTTATGAGAGCTATAGCAACTTATTGATATAAATGCTGTAGCAACCTCTCAAATGTTTTGAACATTCGCAAGAGAAAAAGTTCAAAATATGAAACAGATTCAAACGTTTATTATTTTTAAAAATATTTATTTAGAATCGTGAATAGAACGTAAATTAACACATCAAAATAAAAGGTTGAAAATTATTAATATTAACTGAATTGAACGGGAAAACTGACTGTTCAACTATGGCAAAGTAAAAGCATTCAAATTAGAAGAGGAACAAACTGTAATAATCGTTTATTAGCAATAACATCATTCCCCATTAGGTTCGGTTCGGGTAGAACTGTAGGTTTCCCATACAAGGAAGTGAAGAATCAATCATAGTATTTATAATAAAGAGTGTTAAGTCAATAGCACACGGAACAGAAATTACTTTACTGGGGATGAGCGAGTACTCATTTTTTCCAATATAATAGCTAGGTACGATTCTACCAGCTATTACAGGTACTTACACGTTAACTGAAAAACCTTAATCTAATCGATGTGAGCTTAGTAACTTACTGCATTTTATTGTTTAATATGGTTAGTGTTATCTCACTAACCATATTAAACAATAAAA
Source organism: Lepisma saccharinum (assembly GCA_022664845.1). Taxonomy (NCBI): domain Eukaryota; kingdom Metazoa; phylum Arthropoda; class Insecta; order Zygentoma; family Lepismatidae; genus Lepisma; species Lepisma saccharinum. The sequence continues at coordinate 12,219 of JAGDQP010013518.1, forward strand.
AGCAGTACTTCTAACGTTCAAAGCAGAAACATTCGTACTTTATCAAACTGTATTAGGTCCTTTAGCATGAACAATGTCGTATTTCACACCTATATGCATCAGATTCAACAAATCCAGATATCACTGATTCTCTCTACTTAACGGATAAGGAGGTAGCAACCATTGCTTATATTACATACTAGAATTGTCAAAGCTTGTGAAACACTTCATCAAATTATTCATACATTAAGAGAATCCATTCATTACTACTCAAGTGCCATCTGTATTGTTGTAAATCGCTATCACTTCACAATAACATAATATTTTAATGTGTCTTCAAAATTAAACTTAAATAGAATGGAAAATAGAAGTCATGACCCTCTTTCCATGACCTCATTTCTACTTAAAATTATCGACTTCAATCCAAGACGACGGTTTTCAAGACCGCAGTAATGCTGGTGATATGCTCTAACAGGTTACCCTCTGTTCCGTAGTATGTGTCAGGAGATTTGATTACTATTTACCCATTCGTTTCGTTTTATATGTATATTTCCGCACTTAGCTACGACCTTTATGGATAAGATAAAATAACAACACTATGGCTTACGCCCGTCCCGAAACGACCTTTATGGACTTATGCTCCTACACTTTCGTCACTTTTTCTGCAATTTGCTTGTGCAACGCTCTCATAATTACAAAATAAAATGTTCAGGCATTCACCTTTACGATCGTTCTCTTACGGGTTATAACTGAAGACATTCAAAAATTAATTTTTAATAGTACATCAATGTGGCAAATGATAATGAAGTAGAATAAACGTATAGTACAGACAAATTAGACATCGTATATACGTGATCGGTGAAAAATAATAATCTTTTTCAACATAGAATTATTGCAAATACCTTCCCCAATAACATATTAACAGTCCGGACCGATCCGCTTTGTGCTAAGTCCGCCATCTTGAAAAAATTGTCGGTGTGTTTCGTCACTTTTTCACGATTATCTCGGAAATGGTTAATGTTAGGTAAAAATTGCGAAGGACCAAATCGAAAGAGCATAAAACTTCCTATCAGATGGCTACTTTAGCTTTTCTTGGAAACTTTTCATTGTCAAAAAAAAGTTAATAAATATTGGGGTAAAATATAATACGCCCAAATGAGCCATTTTTCGCCACATTCACCTAATTTCTACTATGATTAGTTATTACTCGTGTATTTTATGATGAGCAGATAATCTTATTAGCGTAGCTTGAACCCACCCCAACCAGTGGCGAATCCAGAGGGGGACCGGGGGGCATGTGTTCCCCCATCAAAGGAAAATTCTTTATTTTTTTTAGCATTATTTCACCAATTTATCTCAGAAACAGCTTCGATTTTTTTCCGGACAAACTTCATTTATTTAGAAACATCAATTTTTGGGGGTACCGGTATCATATTTCACGATACAACATAGTAATATGAGGGTAAATGTAATACATTAATACAAAAAATCACAAGGAAGGGAAATATAAAAAATCCTAGTCTCTTCCACCTACACCCCCTTGTGAATATCCTGGATGCACCACTGGCCCGATCTACTCCACCCCCGTCAATCTCCAAATGTCATGGCGATTATTTTTTGTGTTGTGGCGCACATCATGCACTTCAACTATTTATTTGTACTTAATATCCCCAGTAGGTATGATCCACTTAATAGTAGGTATAATCCACTTAGTAGTATAACCTTACATCCACTAACATGCTACAATACGCAAACACAATCTTTGTCACCGTATTTAGGAATCTCCTCGATCTCAAGTCTTCCCTGAGGGAAAAGGGCTGAAAATTAAACATTATGCTTCCATTCCGCAATAATGTGAATTTTGCAATTTTCTACATTTTTCATTAAACTGGTTACCATTATTACTCTAATCACAAGAATATTCGCCATTGACGTCTTCTCCGATTGGTTTAAAATGTTACTACATCCCATTCCTCTTCTTCTTCACAATGAAAAGTTCCCAAGAAAAATTGAAGTAGCCATCTTTTAGGACATTTTCTGCTCTGTACATTTGGACCTTTGCACTTTTTACCTAAGATCAACTATTTACGAAATAATCGTGAAAAGTGGCGAAACCACCATTTTCCCACCATTTTTCAAGATAGCGGACTGAGCACAAAGCGGATTGGTCCAGACTTTTAATATGTTATTGAGGAAAGCATTTGCAACAGTTCTATGAAGAAAAATGTATTATTAATAATTCCCCGTTGGGTCCTTATTCGCCTGTACTACTCGTCACAACTCGAAAAGTGTAACTTGCAAGCAAACTAAACACTGTAGCAACTTGAAAATTGTCACTTTATGGAAGAGGAACGGCATACCTTCTTTTATTAATTCTCAAGTTACACTATTATTGTTATATAAATACAAATGTCAAAGTTTATAAGATAGTAACATGACAAAAGTTCTCTCTAGCGTTGAAAGTTTAGCTATAAATATATTTACGAAGATAGATTCAAAACTCGTGTATCTAATGATAATACCAGGTATGTAAATGTGAAACCGGAATTTGTGCATAGACGGCGTTAGCTGTCACTGTGGTTACCGTAAAACTGCGTCCTTGGCGCTACTTGCTTGTTTTGACTGCTGATAACGATTTGCAACTCACAGCCAGACAAGTTTCATGTCATAGTGTAGTGTTTAATAGCGTTGAACATGGCGCAATTTTTACCTACAAACTGCGATGTGCGGACAGCATTGATTTTTTGTTACAGTTTGAAGAAAATTGCTGCAGAATCGCATCGCATGCTTGTCGAAGCTTACGGTGATCATGCTCTTGGTAAGTCACAGTGCTATGCGTGGTTTACAAAATTTAAAAGTGGCGATTTTGACGTGAGAAACGAAGAACGTGGAAGACCACCGAAAAAGTTTGCAGACAGCGAATTGCAAGCTTTGTTGGATGAGGATGACGCTCTAACGCAACAACAACTCGCGGATCAATTAATTGTGACACGACAAGCAGTTTCCATACGTTTAAAAGCCATGGGCAAGATTCAGAAGGTGGGAAAATGGGTTCCACGTGCATTGACTGAACGACAGCAGGAAAACCGAAAAACCACTTGCGAAATTCTACTCGCCAGGTACAAAAGGAAATAATTTCTCCATCGAATTGTGACTGGTAACGAAAAGTGGATCTATTTCGAGAATTCTAAGCGTAAAAGATCATGGGTAACTCCAGGAGAACCGGTGACATCGACTGCAAGACTAAATCGCTATGGACGGAAGACAATGCTTTGTGTTTGGTGGGATCAGAACTGAGTGATCTATTATGAACTGTTGAAACCTGGCGAAACCGTTAATACCCAACGTTACCGACAACAAATGATCGATTTGCATCAAGCTTTGTGTGAAAAACGACTAGAATGTGACCAAAGACAACATAAAGTGATTGTGCTTCACGATATTGCACCCCCACACAGCAAAAGCGGTCAAGGAAACGATTGCGACGTTTGGCTGGGAAGTCCTTCCGCATGCGGCTAACTCACCAGATTTGGCGCCTTCCGATTTTCACTTATTTGCATCCATGGGACACGCACTTGCTGACCAGCGCTTCACATCTTACGAAAATGTACGAAAATAACTTGATGACTGGTTTGCAGCACAAGAGGCACTGTTTTTTTTTTTTTTGGTCTGGCATTCACACATTGCCGGAACGATGGCAGAAATGTATCGCTAGCGATGCCCAATACTTCGAATAAAATAGTTCTTAGCCTTGTCATCCAATCACTGTGTCTTTTCTGTACATAAATTCCGGTTTCATATTTACGCACCTGGTATTAACTCAAATGTACTAGATTTTCAGTTGTGTCACTTTTCTATGCGATGATCAACATAAAAATGCACTTCTCTGTATCTCAGTGTCCCTGCAGTACAGTATTTTCCATTATTTGTCATCCTAATACGTATAACTTAGTAATATAAAATAGTATAATCTAAACTATTTAATGACAAAGAACAGTTATCTACTCTCTTCATAATTCGAAAAGCAGTTTTACCATAGTAAATACCAAACCAGAGGAACGAGAAAGGAAGGAGTGTTATCAAAATTCCAATAATGTATGTAAGTTTATTCTTACGCACCATTAAACATGTTTTTCTTCAACTGCACATATCAAATGCATGACAAAACGCTGTTTTGAGAATCAATGATAAAAAATTATAAACTATTATATTACAATTATATAAAATAATATACATAAGAAAATATTATATGTGTTCCAGTCTCCAATCACCTCAGTTGCCAGTCATGTCAAATACAAATACCTTTCAAATCGATTCAATACAATAACAGCACAGGATAGTCATTTGGCATCCAGATCTCTTACTACGGCCATGTTATGCCCTTATACGTACTGGACATAAAAATGTTCCTCCAAAGGACGTGCAGAAAATGAAAGTTTTGGAGGACTTCGTGCACGCCCAATGGAAATATATATAATTAGTACTGAATTTAATATTTCTGAAGTATCACAAAGAAAATTAAATGAGGAAAATCTCATCTAATGCCTTCCCAGGAGGCAACGTACCAAGAATAGATGATGCATTCCCTCGCTGAACTGCAATACTGAGACGCTGGATTAGGAAAGCGGTCGGGCGGGCATCACCAGAAACAGTCTGTATTCGCCGACCAACCTCTTTAATAAAATTAAGGCCTTCCGTGCTCCAAGTACCACTTGATTCGATTGCAGTCACAACAAAAATAAACTTATCAAGTAGATTGGAATATTTCCTGTTCTTATTGGCCTCTCTACGAGTAGCTGCACCACCCGCTTTCAAAGAAGAATGAGTAACATTTGAAATTGGGAAAGTATCGGCGCAGGTGAAATCCCATAATAGGGGTCTTCCTCTTTTCCATGGGACTAAATTTGTCATTCAATCAGGTCTCTTACTGTCAGAGCGGCTACAACCAGATGGTTCACGTACCGATGGTGCATTAGCGCAAACGAGAGCTATGAGAATAACATCATTGACACTAGAATGACGCATGTGTCTACCAGCACTCCTAACACAGGAGAGACCGTGAAGGCCCCGTTGATCCACGAATGCTCCATAGGCTGGACAACGGTGAGGTACGCAGACGTCAGCTTCTAAACGTAAAGCAACAGCAACACGGAAAAAGCATTCATTCGAAAGATGTAGACCAAGAGGAGGAGGAGGCAAAGCTTTATCTTCAAGACAAGTAGCGGATTGTAGTAACTGCGGTTGTGTATGTTTGACGATAGGATCATCCCAAGAAGACTGAGAGCTATTGACATCCAAAAGAGGAGAATTTAACTCACTTAAGGTAGACCATTTTGCTGAACAAGCTTGAATAGAGGCGTGCGGGTCGAGGCAGAGGCCCAATGGAAGGTGAGACTGCGAGATCCATGGAAAGACGCTCAAAAGGATGGAATCACCAAATCCATGGCCCGACGAATTCCAAGTCCACCTGACCGAACGGGCAGAGTAGCCTGTAACCAAGCATTGCCACTCAAAGAACAATTAAGGATCGATTCAAGGCCTGACTGTAAAAGACAGTCGTAACTCTGTAACAATGTCTCTTCCCGCCAAGAAGAACAACGCAAAAGGTACATTAATTGGGGGGATAGAAAAAGATGCACGAAATAGATAGAATGCTGAATGTGCTGAAATCAAAGATAAGCGGGAAAAGAAAAAATCAAGTTTAGAAACCTTCTCAATGAATAGACTGCGAAGAGCTTCGGTAGAGATGGCTAAGTCAAGTAGATATGCTGAAGCAGAAGTCATATATCGTATTCCAGGAGCCATTTCCATGAATATTGAATAAAGAACATCGTTCTGGTCTTGCTGAACACTTAGAAAACTAACTTCGCACTTTGAAAAATTCAGATGTAAGCCAATTTCTGAAGATGCATCACGAATATTAAGTAAGGTAGAAAGAACTAGGTCTGGATCGTCCGCGATAGTGCTATCATCTAAATACCATAAGTTCAATTCGGTTGCTATAGAGTTGACGATAGATTGTAGTGTAATTGCAAAAAGAGCAGGAGCAAGGGACTCCACGTTGAGATAAAATGATGTCATGACCCAGAAAGAGATCGTTAGGTTGAGAATAACTGAAAAATATAATGATAAATCAACGGGAAATCTTTTTGAATCGCCTTCAACATGGCATCGCGATTTAATTCGTTGAAGGCATTGCGAAATCAAGCTTTACGACGGCTTTTGGACGAGGATGATGAGATGAAAAGTAAATGCGAGCGGCATGGACGGCAGCCTTGGCACCGTAAGGAACATATATTCCTAATTGGTGAGGGGATAGAAAAGTATTAACGGAATCACGAATTCAAAAACATATATTTTTTGCTGTCCGACGACGCCACACATTAACAATCGCAATGGGACGAGTTCCTCCACACTTCTTTCTTAAGGCAATCAAGGTGGTGCCAAAGAAAATTAGATGAACTTCTATAGGTACTTCTCTAGAAGAGATTACAGAAATAAAATCACATAATGATGTAATGAGTTGATATTTTAAGTCATCATTGTTACACATCAAAAGATCTTCTAATCTGGAAAATTAATGTATCTTCTAATCTGAAAATTTCAAGGAAAGAAGAAGAGTAGTCGCGTTATGTGTAAGGTAGTCATTCAGTTGTTTATATTATTTCAATAACTCATATTGATACAATATTTGTACGCGTAAATACCGTATCTAGCATATGTGTATTTAAACTAAAATTTCATATTTTATTTGAGTTGCAAGAATAGTTTCTCATTGAGAAGTATAGGAATAAGAACTCCAAATTGAGTGGCCCTTAGCACTCCAAATTGAATGTCCCTTTTATGTGCACTGAGACAAGACAAGATAAACGATTGACGGACATGAACGAGATGTGATGCAACAAAGACAAGTAACTACCAGACGACGGACACATAACAATGAAATAATGTATTAACAAACTGACAACAAAATTAAAGACAATTACACTAAAATTATTTCTGGGTATAAACCTAATGGTTTGGATTATTATAACGAGAAGTGAAGACTATATGTGCTGTAAACAGTGCAAGTGCAAGGAGCTATGTTTGAACGTCTGAAATGGACGGAGGTCACAATGCTATACGTAAATGTATGAAGGAAGCTAGAAACGGAACAATTAAATTAAGGATTATGAAGTTAGGTTCGAAGATTAGAAAATAACCATGATGTTTCTGTTACTAAATTGGACTTCGTTTTCCATCTTTCTGTGGTTGTGTTTTACTACTTACCCTGGTACAAGGCATGAAATAAATCTGGTAAAAAATTCTGTTTCTAATTTTGTCCAATTGTTATAGTAAGAAAATAATCAATCCTTAGATTTCTGTCATAAACAACTTAGGCAATGAAACGGAAGGATGATAATGAAAGTACTTCATCATATCCTACTCCTGATAGCAGTACAACTGACGAGAACTTGCTGTTAACTCCTCACACTGTTTCCTCGTTCAGAAATTTGCTAACATATTTCCTAGAAGATACTACTGTGGGAAGGGTTCAAAATACAACTGAAAGTCTGGGAAAATCCGCAATGAATTTACGTGAAGAAGGAACAGAGGTTAAGAAACGACCTGACAGGAAATTTAAAGCATTACGGAAATCTTCAGTTACTGGTGTGTATGATTACGGGAAATTTCGTACTTCTGTTCCTCACACAACCGAAGGAACACAAACCCTTGCTTCTGTACACAAAAAGGTAGATAGAACAGAGCAAACAGTTCAACTTAATATTGACAGTTTAGACAGAAGTTTCCAAACACGTTCACATTTAATTCCTTCGTGCCGTGCAAATGTTCATACCGTAGCTACCGTTACAAATACATCTCATATTTCACAGACCGGGAAGAATGTGCAAATGCAGAATACAGGTGTAGAAGAACAGAGTCATATTATGTCACGAAAGAAGATAAGCAATAAAGTCGAAGTAGGAGTTAAACTAGAAGAATTGAAATTGAGGGAATCACAAAAAAAGGAGAGGATAGGAGAAAGAAAGTGGGATTATAGTGAAGCAGAAGACAAAAATAATTCGAGCACACAAACGGAAAGCAGTAAAGTTATCAATGTTCGTGCAGACATTCTCACGAATGTAAGTAAAACTCGAAAACCTGCAAAGTTTGAAGATGTGGAAGACGTTACAATATCACATGGAAACACATCTTCATATGGAAGAAACATAAAAACAACACACAGAGAATGCTTAGCTTCTCACAAAAGATCTAGATCTGCTACTCCTGGTTCTCTATACCAGCCATCCTATCCTAATCACAGAGAGAACACTTTGCCACAGTGCAAAGTTAAGCATCCAAAAGGAGGCAGTATTACACAAAAAGAGGATTCTGAGGAAGAGGATTTTACTTATAAGGCAGGAAGTTCGAATAACGTTTATGTAGAACCTAAGCTAATTCCGAAGACAAAATCCAACAGTGACAGTGAACTCCACAGATTAGTTTATACTCGGGAGATTAAAGGTGATCGTTGTGTTTCCGATCAACAAAAAAGAGATGAACATGAATGTAAACAGCAACTTGTTTGTGAGAAACTTGAGGATTTAAATAAATGCACAAATAAATTATACACAATGAAAACAACTGAGAAATGTGATTGTGATGAAAGAAGACTTATTTGTGATTCAATTAGAAATAAAGCTCAAGAAAGGCATATTTCGGAGAGTTTAGTGCGAACCAATGTAAATGGTGCCACCTCTCCCATTAGCGGTATTCAACAATTTAATGTTTGCTCTTGTCATGAAAATGCTGATAACCAACTTCTGCGATCCGGATTCAGTTCAGAATTTCCAGTTCAGTATACAGCCAGGGGACTTGAAGTATATTGTTTTGATCGTGGCAGTTTTTCACATTACAGTGTCACAGATAATTCCCCTTTTACTTTCCTGGATCAACTAGTAGACAGAGCAGAAGGATCTTCAAACAAGTTTTGGACGGAAGTGTTTGGAGTTCTTGCTATCGGAATAAGTTTTGTGATGAGTTTCTTCCTTCAGCTTTTGAAGTTTCTTCTGATAAGTATTGTACGTCCATTGACAGCTAATGTGATTCAATTAGTTGGGGACTATTTTTTCAAACCTTTCTTAATAGCAACTTTCAATGCAATCATTCAGCCCTTTATGATTCTCTTATACAATATTTTAAAATCAATTAAAGATTTATGTAAGCCAATGGCTTATTGCACTAGGCTTTGGTTGCGCGAGATAAGTCATGTTTTTCGAGCAATACGTCTAGTTGAAATCGGCCGAAGAACTTGTAGAAAACGAAGAACTTGTAGAAATCAAAGAACTAATTTTATTATGTAATATTTTATGGTCGAACATAGTTGCCTTTCTTAAAAGTTTATGTACTAAATATTTAGGAAGAGAGATTGACAAGCTCGCTTTTCCATAAGAAGATATGATAATATATAGAAGATATGAGTTCGATATGAATAAGATATATTTTTATAGTTCATTATTTTTTATTCTAAATATTTTGAGCAAACAAATTTGTTTCATGTATCATATGTGCATAATTATATTTGATCTATCACGTTTATTAATTTTAGGTCACTTTATGTGTTTCTGTAAGTATGTTTATGGTAAATCAAAATAGAAATATCACTGTTGTTAATTTTGGTATATTTCATTGTTGTCATTTTTGTACTAATTGATCTGAATGTTTTCTTTTATGAAAAGTTTAACTGAATATTTACTGGAGAAGTATTGTTACATATCTCATGTATTTTGTAAAACGCTATGAAAGAGAAAAGATGCAAGTTTAGAAACCCTGATCATTTTAATAATATGAAACGTCAGTTTCCACTTTTTCTAAGTAATATGTATTACATCGTCTTTATGTTACTATTTGTGTTGTAAAACAAATATTCTCATTTTTATTTGGATTTCTTTATGAAGGTAAATATATCAATATATCATTTCCTTCTTTTGTTTTATTCTTTGAAATCTCAGCCTAAGTTTAAGTGGCCACTTTTTTAAAGGATCTTTTCGAGGACAAGTAAACTAAATTAAACAGTACCTTCTCCATGCTCTTTGGAACTGTGATAAGTAAACTAGGCACGAAGACGGAAACCTAACAGCACACTATATATTGGCCTATACCAATGCTATAACTTATGTACTCCGACTGGTACAATCAGGACAGGCGTAAACCATAGTTCTGTTACCTCCATACAATTAACTTGATCCACAATACCGTGTAACAAATAGTTCGGCAGATATAGGCTAGTATTTGTCTTCACAAATGTGAGGTTTTTCTACAAAGTGAGTCAAACAGAAGGGAGAGCCACAATAGGCGCACGGACAAATGACACATGAGGGCAACCTTCAAAGGCACACTCCAAACATTATACGAAACTCACAAAAAAAAATCGAATTTCGGGGTTGGGGTTCGGATCCCCAGGACCCCCTCTACTTATGTCCCTATCCGTAACTGTCAGCAAATTCAAGAGTGGAAAAGAAAGTGGCATTTGAGACCGTGTCCATGGAGTGTGGTTTTGAAGATTGCTCTGTACGCCTATTTTGATTCTCCCTTCTCTTTTACTCACTTTGGGGAAAAGCCTAACTTGCATTTGTGAAGACAAGTACTGACCTATATCTGCCAAACTATTTGTTACACGGCATTCTGGCTTTGCAGTCTTTATCAGGACTGTCAGGTATGTCCAATGTCCATGTATACATTTTGAGTAACAAATGCGTGTTCGAACCAAAAGTGCGGGGGCTCCAATCTTCCACTTTTTCTAAACTTTAACGCCCTGTACCGGATAAACGCGGCCTTACACGGTCGAATTACTTTGCAGGCATTATCAGCATCGGTGTACAAATACATATAGGAAGTCGTATCAAAAAAATCCTGTTCGAATCCAAACCCTTCCCTTGTTAGTCTACTAATCTATGAATATTGACACTCAGGATTGTATGTTTTCCATTTTGTGTGAACACCTATTTGCTAAAGTCGAATGAGATTCTTCAGATGTTTTTCTTATTTACAGGTATTTGCTACGGCCGTTTTAAACCTTATTATGATCACGTATGGCATGGCAGTTGCACAACCCACTATCGTCATACCTGCTCTCAAATCAAATGACAGTGCCTTCTACATCACAAGTGAGCAAGAGTCGTGGTTTGGTAAGTTTATTTTACTGTACAAAAAGTTCGAACAATGGTCAAATTGTTGCTTAGATATACATTTTCTGAGTTTGGGTGTTTCTATCATACAAACTTGTAAACCAGTCATGATTTATACCTACATGTATCAGCAATGAATATGCAATAGAATTATTGCTTTTCCTGTAGGTTTATTTACTAAATTTTTAAAAGTAATGAAACAAATATAAAATTCCCGCAAGAATATCAAATAGTTTGATTCTAGTTTCGTTCCCTGTAGGTATCCCAAAACTTTATTAAATACCACCATGTTCTTGCGAAGTTGAAAAAGCCGTATATTTGCAGATGTACAGTGCAATGAAGCTCATAGACGATATACTGCTCTTTTGAATAGTTACCGTAACATGCAGTTCGAGGCAAGTTACTAGAGCAAGCTTCAAGGAAAATCTACTTAATTTTATGAAAGAGGTCATACTTCAGCCGTTTTGGAATATATTAAGATGAAAATGTGTGACCTAAAGTCTGATCAATGGGGTTATGTCCGGATCCCTGACATTTCATATAACACATCATTCATTTTGGAAGCTATAGCAAATATTTCTGTGCTACTATACTGTACTATGATATCTATTTAATGCACATCCTAAAAATCGAGTTGGTGTGTTTAATGGATTTGGAACCTTAAACGTCTATAGATTTAAACGTAATTTATTTCACATTTCGAGATTTTTAATTAATGAAGATGCAATAAAGTAAATTCAAGAAGATAATCAATGGTTTTCATGAATCTTTGTTAAGATATTAACTGATCGATCGTTAAGTAATATAAGGAACTTTAAAATCTATTAAATTCGTTAACTTGTAAACCAAGGTTGGTGAAACTCACTAAAACACACGAGTAGATACTGTTGTCAAAGTTGGTTACATAAATACATTTTATTTGGTGTTAGAGATAGCCAATCTTTTTTTCTTAACGCACTATTCTAAAACTTTGGACATTACTAACGAATGATATAGGCCAATGTTTAAATAACTTTTTGGCACAATTTAACGTATTATGTTTATAACAACAATTTTGAATGAAGCAGGAAATGTTATAAACTCAAGTTAATGGTGTAGAGGTTTAATAACATTAATTTTAGTATATATTAATACATTTTTAGGTATTTAGTCTATATCTGTTTTTGGTTTCAGTTGAGTTTTGAAGTATGACATTTCTTACTCAGTAATTGGAGTATGAAATATACATAATATTATATATTTATAACGTTTGTAAAGTTTGAGCTTGATTTTAATATTTTGTTTTTACACACTTCGCTAACTAATTGTGCAGCAACACTGGAGAAATAATTGTTCCATATAGTATCCAGTCAAATTTTTAATAACTAATCAGTATTAATCTGTTTTATCAATTGTATAAATTCATTTGGATACCTTTTGTAGTACTCTTTCGGTTGATTCATTATGTCTACTCTACTTAGCCTATATCTTTCTGGAATGTTTATCTATTTTTACAACATTTGAATAAAGTTTTAAGTTGTAGAATTCACATTAATGCATAAAACTGCATTATCGCAATCAAATTTCCCAATTTTTCATTTACTTGTAACAGAGTGTAGTAATATACCCATGTTTTGGGAATATATTATTTCTTTCTTCAGTATTACTATCAGAATACTGCTATCGTCAGATAGGCCTATTGGTCTGTTATGCTTGTTTCTGGTATGGCTGATGTAGTACAGTTTATCAGTCCTGTAGCTCTCGTGAATTTCTCAACACATGTGAGAAATAATTCTGTGTTTGTATCACATATGGCAATGATTTCAGAATATTTTTCATTTAAAATATCAACATTACGATCTTTCATTAGCATTGAATATGCTATTGAGTTTCAGAGTTTATTATCTAGTGATAGTAAAAAGTAGTAGTAGTAGTTGTTGTTGTTGTTTGATTTTAAGGCTTTTACATTTTCTCTTGAACATCAGTAGCTTCTACAACTTTCCGTATCAGTTGATATGTGTGAATTCATTCCACTTGGATTTATGATGAATATGCCATCGTTTTCACATGATAATGACTTTATAATACAAATCGGAGTCAAAATTTTGTAATATTTACGTAAGTGCATCATTTGCGGCGCATATGTCATGTGATCGAAGCAGTTTAATGCGTCGAAGGTTTCCGTTGGAAACGGTCACTTTCGTAGGAGTTAGTGTTCTAAAGGGTTGTGTAGTGCCTCTTTCTGTGTGTGAAATGGCAGAGGACATGCAACATTATCTAATTCTGTAACTTTTGCTGTACGAGTTCGAACTCAGCCATAACGCCGCAGAAGCAACCCGAATCATTTGTAGTGCGAAAGGTGAAGGTGAAAGTGCAGTTGATCACAACACAGCAACCAGAAGGTTCAAGAAATTTTTCTCTGGTTGGAAGAACCTTGACGATTAGCCAAGGTGAGGAAGACCAAAATTCGCGGATTCTGAGGCTGTGCCCCAAATCGTAAGGTAAATCCGACCCCAGCACGTGGTTCGTCACCCTCATGACCTCGGTAAAAGCATCCGGAGGTGCCGCCGCATTGTGCCTCACGAATTGACACCAGCTCAAACACAGCGGCGAGTGGATGTTTGTAAGAAACTCCTGCAAAACCCACGTGATCTGTGCTTCATCAAGAGAATAATTACATTTAATGAGAAGTAGATCTATAATCCTAACCTGCATAGGTAGTGCTTAAACAAGGACCATCTTCCAGAATCTGCCAGCAAACAAGGGCGTTTCGAACATAAGGGGCTGCTCTGCGTCTGGTGGAATTATGAGGGAATAATGCACCAAGAATTTGTTCTGAACGGTAATCTACATTTAGAACAGTTGGGCCAGATATATTCCATTATGCAGCAAAAATACCGTCATTTGTGAACAGAAAGCGAGTCCTTCTGCAGAGAAAACGGAAAATAGCATACGGTTCGAACGACTCAGTATAAGCTCCAGCAATTTGAGAGAATCCAAGTTCTGCAACACCCACCATATAGTCCGAACCTTTCCCATCGGATTATTACTTGCTTCAATCGATGACTCACTTCCTGCGATCACTACAATTCAACAATCAGGAGGAAATGGATGCTTCTGTGCAGGAGATTTTTGTTGGCTTCAAAGACAAGAACTGGTGTCGGAATAGGTTCGAAGAACTGGCAACAATTTCGCCTGAGATGATGCAATTTGATGGTCTCTATTTTGAATGCTAGGCGGGGTTCCTTGTAACTTGACGAATCAAGCAAGTAAGTGGCTAAAATATTACACAACTTTTGACTCATCCTTGTAGAAGGGATAACCAGCTAAATTTTATTGTTTGTCGTTTCCCTTTCCCAAATTTTTGTTAAGATAATTAGATCGACAATTATTGTACTATTTTGCAAAAATACAAGCAATTCATTAATACTGCAAATTAAAATTTGAATTTCTTTATGATTATTAGGTAACTTTAAATCAAACAAATATAACGATTTGCTGATGATCTGATACTCACAATCAAATGTATAACGTTAACCTGTGCTTTCCAAATGTACTATCTAGATTAGACACAGATTAATAAAGAAGTAATTATTTCCTTTTGACACAACTGCACTTGTAGTTCTGAAATCTCTGAAGATTCTCCAAATGAATCACTTGCTACACACGAGATGAATCCTTCGGGACGGGCGTAAGCCCTAGTGCTGTTGCCGCCCATCAAATTCATGTTATCCTTTTATCTTTTTACGATATGAATCCTCTTTGTTCTACAGTATTTCGCCATCGCAAACCAATACAAAACAAAATCCATTGTTTTTGGCAAATTGCATCTTTTCATTATCTTGCGAACTTTACAACGCTCACTACTTAAATATCGTAAGAAATGTGTAACGCTGCTAGAAGTTTCACACACCACACTTTCACGTCTTCCGGTGGTAAATCTTCTTACCCGATCTTTACTCACTCATCACTCTCATATCTGTAAATTATATAAATGTAAATACACTTATTGGATTGAAAGTAACTTCGACAATTCCACTTTTTTAAGTTTCAGCTGAGATAATTGTCGACAAATATTTTCATGCTTCTAGATTCACGTTTCCATGTTTATTACCACATTTTCCTAGTTTTTGAGCCTTGTACTTTTCCTTAATGTAGAAGCATGACAGTAAATATTACTAAATATTTATCTATTCATGTTCTATGTGTTTCTAAATTTTAATATTTTCATTTTAAGTAAGCTAATGATATGTGGAGCAACGTTTTCGCGGATATATAGTAATTGCCGAGTTAAAAGGCAAAAGCGGATGGAAAATGTTTCCTCAGCTATTGTATTGTTTCCTATCTCTGAGTTCATATATTTACTGTATATTTTTTTGTCTTTTTCCTTTACAGGGAGTATCAGCCATATATGTGTTCCAATTGGATGCCTGTTATCAGGACTACTTCTGGATTGGATCGGAAAGAAGCGAATGACGATGATTGTGTGTCTACCTTTTATAGCCTCGTGTGTTTTGTATTATTTCTCAAATTCAGTGGAAATACTATACATATGTGCAATATTAGTTGGTCTTAGTGGTGGTCTGATGGAAGCCCCAACTTTAACTTACATTGGAGAAATTTCATTACCATCAGTGCGGGGACCATTATCTGTTCTTTCCAGTATTACAGTGCCACTTGGCATGGTTTTGACATTCATGCTCAGTTTGTTTTTGGAGTGGAGAACAGTTGCCATTACATACATGTGTGTACCCGTTTTGACATTTATATTGCTCTCTTTCATTCCTGAGTCGCCGTACTGGCTTCTTTCCAAAGGACGAAAAAGTGAAGCCGAGAAATCATTATGCTGGCTAAGAGGTTGGGTAAAACCATCCGAGGTACAGCTAGAACTATCCCAAATGACCAGTTTTGTGCATGTGTTGAGTTCACAGGGGACATTTTGGGAGAATATGAAGATGGTTTGTCATCGTGACTTTATTAGACCATTCGTCATGGTCTCCATTTACTTTGTGATACAAAACTGCTCAGGAATTTTTGCTATCAGGCCATTCATTATAGATATCTTAGACACACTTGGAACGCCAATTGAAAAGTTTACTGCCAATATGCTTTTTAACTTGGTATATTTAGGTGGAGGTTTGTTATGTGTGTTTCTTGTTAAATTTACCGGTAAAAGAAGACTATCGGTAGTGTCATGCCTGCTAGTTAGCCTTTGTACAGCTATCCTTGGAATCTTTTCATACTTCCAATATTCTTTTAACTATGACAATCCAGCCATTCCACTGTTCCTGCTTCTGGGATTATATTTCTTTGCCAGTCTGGGATTAGGTTCTATTCCATGGTCCCTTCTGAGTGAAGCCTTCCCTATACGATTACGAGGAATAGGTAGTGGAACGTCCGCTTCCCTTGCATATATAGGGAATTTTGTGATGACTAAGACATTTATTAACATGCGAGAGTCATTAGACTTGCATGGTACATTTTTAATGTACAGTGGAATTACATTTATTGGGATGTGGTACCTCTATTTCTTCCTTGTGGAGACTGAAGGACAAACTTTAGAAGAAATAGAATTGTATTTCAGTGGAAACGATGAAGAGGTACCAAATCTTACGACGCTTGGAGTTGATTATTATTCTTCAGATGAAGATGTGTCTGATCACAAGGGAGAAGGTCTTCCAACTATTTATGAAACCTAAGCCCTACATGGCTTAACTCTTCAGAATAATTTTAATAGCAAATGGTATTAACAACCTGTCTCCATATAAATGTCAATTACTGTCCACAGGTGCTCAGTTTTCATGAACTTCTGGGAGATATTCATGGTGACTTCTGAGTGTCTGCTATGTTACCTATTTTGTGTAACACGTTATTTCAAATACAGATTTGCTTTAACAAGTTAATTCTATGTGTAAATTCTCAAAATTATGTCTTAATGTATTTTGACATATATTCTGAATATGCATGACATATGTTTTGCGAGTGTGTGTGCACAAAGCATCTTCAAAGCGAAAAGGGATTTGGTACTGCACGCCCCAAACAGGCTCTGAATTATTATTTAGTATTGAGTCGACTGGTATTGAGTCTTCAGTGCTATTATTTATAAGATCCTCATTCTAATGCACCCATTTTTTTTTAATCTTTGACTGATTCAAAATAGCAAGTGTTCATTTTAATAACGTACTTCAAGGCTCTTTTACTTGCCATTTATTCTTGTTCCTTTTTGCAACTTTATACGTTGATTCAGAAGTCCAAATACTACAGTAGACGTTCATAATCGTAATTGCAAAGAACATTTTTGATGATTTGAGGGAAAAGTTCTCAACAAGATTATCATATTTGAATGCTCAACCCAATGAGATTAGGTTTCTCTAGACCCTTTTGTTTTAAATTGAGAATGTTCCACCAGAATTTGATTTTAAAGCTAATGGCCTCTTGAAGGACAGGTTCAAAGAAGGAAGCCTAATAAAGTTTTACAACTTTATTCCAGAATACTTCCCTTACCCCCCCACAAAAAATATACGTTGTTACCTGTATTTCGGACTACATATACCGAAACAAACCTTTTCTGTGATGAAGTTTACAAAATAAAAGTACAAAGGTAATTTAAGTTACAACCATTTGCGAGGTATTTTAATAATACAACAGACTAAATTGGAGACACGTTGACAAAGTTATGGATTCAAACAAGCTCAATGTATCTAACTGATAGATATTGATTTTAAACTGAATATAAATAAGTATAAATGTGCAATACACTTCATTTCTTATGCTTTACTAATCATAATACTTTGTTTAACAAATTTTCCTTTGTGTTTTTCGGCTGCTTTTTAGAATTATCCCCCAGATCACCCTGTCTTTATTTAATGATTGAATTCACTAGGAATCGGATTTAAAATCACCTTTGAACGGAGAGTGATTTCGAAGAGTAACCTGTTTCTGGTAAAATATATTGATCTGACCCCCATGGTGTTTCCAAACATGATATGTAGCCCGTATGGCCCGACAAGTTGGAGACGCCTGGAGTATAGTATAATGCCAAAAGATTAGATTGCCCAAATATAGTATGTCTAGTACAACTTATGGCCGCTGGAGGACCAGGAAGTTCTTAGGCTCTATCTCGTGTTCTGCTCCTCTTACAATCTCGTTCTTGATTTTATGCATTCCTCGTAGTCCAGTGAATTATATGTATCGACAGAACAAGTGGTGTCACCTATAAAGAGATCTCCGGATACGAAAAGTCACTGGAAAAGCGCATTAACTGCTCTTAATATATTAGAAATGTTTCGTAGTTGGGTTCTTTAACCTTTTGAAGGCAAGTAAGACTTGAGTACTCTTCAAAAGCAGATGTTTTCACAGAGCTTAGGAAAGCCAGGATAGTTTGACGAACCTGTAGATATAGATCTTATTTTCAATTTGTAAAACATATTTCCTTTGTATTCATCACCGCAATTCTCAGTGCTCGATATTAGAGGAAGAAGGATGCTCCCGTACTATGTTTATGATATGTTAATATTATTCTCAACCTCTTTGTTTTATTAACTTTTTCTTTGTTATCGCATTAATTAATTAAACTTTACCTTCTTTACAGAACTTGGCACATTATCTAACCTTCCTGCAACATGCAATTTGTACGTACAACACTTGTAATGTTAAAGGCAGTTGATGTGCTTTTCTAATGACTTTTCGTTCCTGCAGCTATTTTATAGGCGACGCCATTTGTTGTTTTGATACATATGATTTACTGGATATGTATCAAAACATATGATTTTACGAAGAATAGATAAAATCAAGAACGTTGATCGTAGGTAGAATAGGACCTAAAAATCTCCTGGCCCTCTAGTGGCCATAGCTCGTACTAGATATATTTGAACAATTTAATCTTTTGACATTATACTATACTGAATGGGACCTTTCAATTGATATATAATGTGTGCGGGGTTAGAAGTTGTCACTTCCCTACTTCTCCTTATAAGTTGTATTCGCCAATCGTAAAGAGATGTATTGGGTACTACGTCGAGTGAGATTTGCTAAGCAGATACCGATTACGCTATTACTTGTCGATATATGACATCATTTGTGACGATGCTGCCGTACTTTTCAGCTCCGAAACTAATCAAATTTCGAAATTTCTTCAAACAAACTTTTTTCTTGGTTTGATATAAATAAACGACCTCTCGAAGTTTGCATCATTGTTTCAGGGTCAGGAACACCCTGTATATTATATATCATAAGAGAGTTGTCTCGTTTCGTTTTTCATAGACATTTTCCTGTCTCGTCTAGTCTCGTGGGTAACATTACTAGCAAATTTGTTTCTATTTTGTTCTCTTTTCTTGAACCCGAAAGACGTGGACAAACTTCGGGAGGTGATTCCTGAGATCAGAACAAGATAAAAAGTTATCTGACACTGTCTCGAATTCCGCTTCGTGTAAGAGATACAGGGTTGCCAACTTCGAATCCAAAATTGACTGAAGGATGCATCATTTCGGAGGTAGAGGCGGCCGAAGCTGGGGGAAAGTAACGGTCAGAACGGCGTAGTCCAAAAATCAAGAACAGCAAAGGTGGCGATTCAGGGCAACGTGCGGACTCAGGCCGGAACATTCGACAGGGTACGTCAGTCATTGATATGACGTGTGAATGCTTGCACTGAAATCCATGAGGGACATTTCGAACACCTACTATGACTCTCCTAGAGGTAAGTAAGCTATTACTGTGCTGTTGCCTACAAAGTTATCCGTACTGTGAACGAAGTGTGAATTTCTGGTCATAGTTACTCTACAGCTCACCGTTCGTGCACCGCGTGTCTCGCATGAAGTCGCCCCTAACATGTGTATTCGTTGTACTTGTTTTCTTTTCGGTCATTTACTTTGTGAACATTGGTCATAGTTATTCACCTTACTTCTTACGAGCGAAACTTACGTCCGAGGCAAGTATCGTCTCGGCCATGTGTCAGTACCATCAACTATCAGGCTGATCCTGCTCATTGGGACACCTCTGACTGCGAAACTACGTATAGTACACTTTGTTTCTGATGTTCGCAGGTACATGTTTCTTGTTTCAATGTCTGGATTTACCTCCCGCAGTTTGTCCACATCTTTCTGTTCAATTACAATTGCCAGCAGTCGATTTTGGATTCCACGTTGGCAATCTGTATGTCTTACACAAAGTAGAATTCGAGAAAATGCCACATATTTTTTTTCTTGTTTTGATATCAGGAATCATCTTCCGAAGTTGGTTCACATCTTTCTGTTCAGTAATATCAACAATCGATTATCGCAATCCAAGTTGGCAATCCTGTATCTCTTACACGAAGCAGAATTCGAGTAAATGTCAGAGAACTTTTTTTTTTCTTGTTTTGATTTCAGGAATCGCCTTCCGAAGTTTTCCCACATCTATCGGGATCATCCAATTTTTACTTTACACCCCCAATCGCCCCCAAACTGAAATTCTTGGCGGAAACCATGGGTTCACCCTGTTATAGAGAGGAATATCTGGCGATTGCGCAACTTTCACGCGCATGATACGTCACACAAACGGTGTAAATTAAGCTTCCAAATCGCTGTTTACAACCGCCTATAACCTGCTAGAGGACGGCTTATTAAATAGCAGATCAGGGTTCGAAACACGGTGGGGTTAAGATTCTTTTTCTTCTTTTTTCTTTCAGAAAACACGTTTATATGCGCATATATATTATTAATATATTTATGATCATGGGTTGGGTTAACTTAGGAAATCAGGTTCAGTTCTTTTCTTCTCATTATAAATGATACAACACACTTTTTCTCTTCTAGTTCGCCACAACGCTGGAACGGGATTTAGATTATGGTAACCTGCACAATATATACTTTGTATCGTCTAGACGGTCTACCATAAACGTGGTTGCTATGAAAAGAAAATCAAATTGCGAGCTCTGAGTCTATTCATTCACTCTTTGTATTTACGTCATTGAGATTACAATATTGAGTTTTTCATAGTCTGAATATTCGAACACAAAAATAAATGAATTTTCGAAATGAAAAATATTTACCGAAACCGTCTGTCAGGATACTCAGTATATACTGTTGAAACGGCCTCGAAACTCCGTTCCATGGTATTTATTTCTGTCAGTTTTGTTTTATTCATATCGATCTTCAAAGGAAAGATTTTTACTGTGTTGATCTCTAGATCGTTAATACTCTTTGACCATCACCTAGTCTTTTTCGAACAAAGGTATTTATTATCGATTTTTTTTGTTTCTTTATTCGGGCGTAAGGTTTCTTTCTACTCGAACTACTTTTGTAGCATCTTTCATCTATTACAGATTTTTTATTGCATAAACAGTGTCATCCGTTGTCATTGGATGAGAATCAATGATTCATCTTAATTATGTGGTCCTTCGCTAATCTTATTTAATATTTCGAATTTTGCACATTTTGAACTTTTGGTAACTTGACCTTTTCGTTTGTGAACGGAGATGTGAGAATTCGAATCTCTTTTGTCTAGAGTCATGACCTGGCAGCAGTGTTGTTTGGATGGCGTATTTCGTTTGTCACCGGTGGTGATGAGGAGGTGTGTCCTTCTTGGTTAGACAAGAAAAACATGAAGACGTTTCAGGGACAGACAACTGTGCTTATAATTAACAAATTATGAAAATTCATAAAAGTTATCCGTCATAATGACCTCTCAGTTGTCTGGCAGGTAATGTTAGATATGTACGTTTATGAAAATCTAGAAAGTCTTGTTCGCCGATACCAGGTTGGTTGGAAATTCTAATTCGAAAGTTGGGAACAAGTTTCGTTTCGATCTTGCATGCTTTTCAACGCGTCAGTGAAGGAATACATTTTTTTAATTTCTTGAGAATTAAATTCTTCCGGTTTGGACTTTCGTGATACAAAATTTCACTAAATTTTATTCTCTGTGTTACTCTTTTGTATTATTCAGAAATATGTGTAATCATTCCGATTTAGTTTCCTTGATACAAAGTGTAATTTACAGCATGCGAGACTAATCTGGTTACGGCGGAAATGGGCTGACTGTATGTTTAGAATGCTGTGCTATGCCATGTAGCCATGATCCGTTAACAAAAATTCTTACTCACCTTCTTATTGTTACGAAGGTTTCTCACGTTTACGTTCTGAAATATTTTATGAGAGTTTAAATATATTTTTAACTACTTCTACAGAAATATGTTCGTTTTGAGAAAAGCTCACTATAGTTTCAGGTACGGTTAAAGTTTAGTACATACGCTCCGTGGTAGGTTGCGTTCGTTTCTTTTCAAACGTTGAGTATGTAAAATTTTATCCGAAAATATTAATATAACCGGCACGATCGTGAGACTCGCTTCTGAATTAAGTGTGTAAAAAAATTTAGACCACTATAACAGAAATTATTCTACCACAGAAATTCGACTTTGTTACGATAGATTGTGTATGCATGGAGCTTCAATCTATCTGCCTTGTACTTGAAATTCTTGTTTTGAAGTGTTTTGAGAAAGTGCTTTCAATGGAATTAGCCCAACGTCGACTGTGATTTACGTTCAGTGTTTCGGAAATATTAAGATTCGATTATATTGTTACAGCCTGAATATACAAATTATGTTATCAGAAATATACAATGAATCACAAATATTTTGGGAATAAGAATTTGGACATGAAATTTATGTGCAAACTTAAACGAAAGATATAAATTGATTTCGAATGTACATATATATTTCATTGGATTGAACTATTGAAATCAGAATTATTTTTCCAAATCGAAGTCACGATCTGTTTCAATCATTTTCTTTAATTCATGTATTGTCCAGACTTTGTCAGAAATGATTTTTTTACAGAGTAAATTTTGTATAACCTATACTGGCATAAAATGTTTCTCTAAAATTTCGGATCTTGAAATTGAATTTCTTTTATTGAAATAAATAGTGAATAAAAAGGGTTTACAAATTTTCATTTGAAAAACTTTAGCATGTAGAAAGTAGCTCAATACTTGATATCTAAATTTTGCACGAAGGCTTTATATTTTTGAAGGCGATTGCTGTGTGCAATCCAAGCGTTGTTACGAACCATAACTTCGCTTTTCTTTGAAGTAAATGCGCGTAATCTATTTATTCTAAATTGATCAATGCTTCGACTTTAGTTTAATATCCATTCATGAACGGGTTTGATTCGTGCTATTGAAATTTAGTACATCTACTACAGTGACCTTGAACACCAAGTGACAATATCGCTGTCTTCTGGCAGATAGGTAGTTCACTAGAGCTTTGGTTTTTTCTTACTCCTCTTTCTGTCAGAATACGACGAATGCCACTGGTGTAAACAACCACCACAGGTTCTACTGTAGTATACGGTTTGTCCTATGGTTCAAGTACGTTTTAGGTGTCTTTGCAGTGTTTTACTTTAATGAGTACCACGCGATGTATTTGTATCATATGTTTTAAGATTAAAGTTCAAAGTTTTAACCTCTGCGCTCTCATGAGTGTTTATGGATAAACATCAGTTTATCGCCTCCAGTCTGATGACTGTTTTGTCGGAGGTTCGCGCTACTCAAGCACCTTACAGTGCTTTGGGGTGGATCGTTCTCAGTGTTGTCTCTTCTGGTGGATCGGGGAATCTTTCCTTTCCCCTCCCCCTTTTCCTTTGCCTTTAGCTTACATTTTTCTCTGAGATGCTTCATTAATAATTACATTTTTAATAATCGCATGCTCCTTTTCGGGTTTCTCCAATACTTGAATGTTTTCTCTAGTATAATATTTTTCTGCTGTACCAGTCTGGTGCCTTATTTTACTCGTCCTACGCGTATCGTGGGTGATAACCCAGGCTGGTGAAACTGTGTCTCAGCTCTGGTGTGACCTTGATTGAGAAGGTTTCCAGTCTGTGTGTCATTGATGTTGACTCTTTACGAGTTTTACCCACTGGCCCGTTAGAATGTGAAGTTCCACATTCCTTGCTTTTCTCTTCTTTAGGAGAAAGTCCTCTGATTGTGCAGTGTGACGAAGCTTCATGGGGGCGCGACAGGAATTGCATTTCCATATGTTTTGACGTTTCGGCTGTTTCTGTTTCCGGCGCCTGGGCTCCTGTTTCTTGTTAGACGAGGGGATTTTCTTACACTGTATACTGGAGGTTACCCTAGTTCAGATACGATATACGAAAGTCTTCTCCAGTGTTTTCTTGAAAGAACTCGACTAAATAGTTCAGTATGTGTGTTAATAAAGCCTCACTCCCAAGTACTGTTCACCGTGTTCAATTTACTGGTACAAATCTAAACTTCAGACAGTTAGTTTTCAGGAAGTGCAGAGAAACAAAATTCTAAATAACTACTTTATCACCCGCTTTAGTAAATTAACTAAACCACTATCTCTCTTTCGTTTAGCATTGACCACCATAAATCTTCATGTTGAAATTTATTACAGGGTGTTAATCTAGTGTAAACAATGTCGTTGATCACGACGTTATCGTATTTACTAAATATCTGTACCTGTACCCTCTATTAATTAGGCCTACATTAAAATTAAATTTATCAAATGATTTTAAAATAAAAGTGGCAGAATTAAATTTCAGATTTTATTTCTTGAAAGAAAGCATTATATACAAAATAAATATATTTCATATGAATGAACGACCACAATATTTGTGTCTGTACATCAACATTTGTAGTTATAAAATGCGAAGTTCATATCTTATTATACTACATATTTTTGTAAAAATCATATTTTCTGATATTTTATGTAATTGGTATCTAAACTTTGTACTGGTAGCATATAAATAATAGAAAATTGCAATAAACTGAATTGAATCTGGTACAAAATATAGTTTTTTATTAAAAATACCATTGCGGTAATAACGAAATCCCCCACATAAAGTCGCGTGGGTTTCCCAAAATAGAAAAATGTAACCTAGAAGCTACTACACCGTCATTTAATTTATTTGTAAGTAGTTTTATACAATCCATAATTAAATTTCACTTGGTCTTCATGGTAATAATTATTGAATCCGTGAGATTAAGAAGGATAAGATTCCACCTGACGTTAGTTTCGTTAAACTGTTTTGTGGTTAAACTATTGGTCAAAACCAATAACCTATAATTATAAAGTTATGTCAAAATACCAAAGAATATTCCGTAATTATAAGTTTTTGGTTTCGATCAATAGTTTAACCTCAAGACAATTTTCTTTTTAGTTTTCCAAACCTAATATTATCCTTCTTAATTTCGCCGATTCAATTATAAAACAATGGGATCGTTATGAAGGCTATTTTGTGATAATTTTACTATTTAATTTTTAGGATGTTATATAATATTATTCAAACAAAATAACCAACTTACAGTATTTCTCCTTTCGAGTCACAAGACCTATACAAGTACTACTATTACTTGCCAATCTGAACAGCTTACATCTCAATCTGAGGGGCGCTGGCATCTGAAACACATCCAGGAACTTTAGCTGAGATCGCCATTATCCAGACCGTACCGGAGGCTCAGTTAGGCTGTATGATTTCTTTAAAATTTTGAAAACTCCATTTGTAATCCACAAATAATATTTTACGATAAACTACTGGACAGCAGCTGATGGCAAAGCGAAATTCTATCTTCCAGGTGATTTTGTTGTACTGGATGCAACACACTTTCTGATTGGCTGGGAGTCGTGAGCTTTCAGTGACATCTGCAAGTACGACGTGAAGCATGGGTAGCATATGAAGAAGGCAAAGGGAATTAAGTTTGTGGTTTTTCTGCGTTTAAAAGAAATATATATTCAGATTATAACATTAAAAGAATATTGTTCCTAGGTGTCCGAGTATGGTGTCCGACTATTTTCTTGAAAATCACGCCCTCTCCCCACATATGTGATATAAAAACTTATGATAATGAGTCTTTTAAATTATAATACTCTTACCCTCAGTACTGAATATTACTCTATTGGCATTTCTTGTTAGAGTCCATAACACTTATTGCGACCATTCTTATTTCTTTGCCCTGAGAAGGATGAAACATATAAAACTGATTTTATTATTCTAGTCTATTCGCCCTCTTTCTTAAAATGATGAACACACATTCAAGGCATTACTCAAAGGCAGCAATTTCCAGACAATCAGAAAATCCATGTCATCCAATTCTACAAGCGAATATGGAAAATAGAATATCGGACTCGGAAACCTAGAAAAAAAAATATTTGTTAGAATTAGTTGTTTAAACGGATGAAGCGTGTCCTCATCCGAATTCAAAAGTACAGTATACAGCAATAGATCAAAGATATCATTGTATTTATCCAGTCATTTTGATCTCTATTGATGGGAAATATATTCATTTACGGCCGCTGTGACTAAGTGGTAAAGCACTCACCTCTGCTGCTAGGGATCGTCGGTTCGATCACTGCTTATGCCATGTGGGCTTTGTGGTGGACAAACACCGTTTGTTTCAGTAGATTAGATATGAGAAAGACCCTCTGTACGAATTTTTCCTAAAAAAATCTGCTATAAAATACAATAATTTTCGCTATAATATATACTTTCTACGCTATGACTGTGTATAAAAAACTGGCAGATTTTTTCTCGAAAAACTAATACTGGTTTCTTAACAAATTCATTGTACTACTATTTTGTAAGCTGTACCCTTTATTTCATATTTAGTGACACAGTCAACTCAATCTATGAACTCCTCCACCACCTATTACCCTCCTCCTTCCCCCAAGAGTCCTATGTTCCAGTTTGATATTTTATTATCTTAGTGTATCTCTAATAGTTCACAAGATATTAACTAAATGGCCATGAAATTGCTAACTTCTACATCTATGGAGCTAGAACGATGAGACTTGGTATACGGCTTTTCGAAAATATTTTTTGCGTATTCTTGGAGTTCATAAAAAATCTTGTTATGTTTGGCTCTATCTCTAACCGTTTTCGAGATATGAGGTCCTAAAGTTCCATAATTTTGAAAAAAATAAAAAGACTTTGTTGTATGTGTTTCAAAATTTGGATTTATATGTTTCGATGATTCTAGAATCTCTAAAGGGGCGAAAATTTCAATATTTATAACCTATCTGTAATAGTTTATGAAATATTGATTAAATGACTTTCAAATTGCTAACATATTATGCACCTTTCCTTTGAAGGCTGTCAAATTTCCGGTTTGGGATTTTTGTAACTGCCAACTCGTTAATTTTAGAGCAAAGTTCTGGAATATTTTACCCTTTGTGGGTTTAGGAATTCTCGAAAACATCCACATAAAAAAATTAACTCTGTAGAACAAGATTTAGTTGTTTTCTTTTAATTAACGATGGTTTATGAAAAATGCATGTGTATCATTTGGAGCGACTACATGCTTCTAGGTTATTTCAGCATTATTAGGGATCAAGTGCTTTACTTCACATTATTTTTTAGAAAATGAAAATAATAAGTAACAGCAAATTAAGGCAACTTTTTTTTTTATTTTATAAAAGAAAATTAAGATAACAATTCCCGATTTTAAAAAAAATCTTAGGAAGTAATTTCTATTTTAAAAAGAAATAAAGACAATAATTTCTATTTGGTAAACACAAGGAAATAATTTCAATTGAAAAAAGAAATTAAGGCAACAATTTTAATTTTAAAAATAAAACTAAAGAGATGATTTCGATTTTAAAAAGAAATTAGGACAACAATTTTGCTTTTTAAAAAAAACTAAGCAGAAAAGGAGTACTACCCATAAGGGCCGTTTTCTGCCCTCAACGGATTCTAATGAAATTTTGTATGTAATAACAATATCATAAGAGAGTTCCAATAAGCCAAATCTTATGTGCGAGAGCCACTTAACGTTATCATGGAAAGCGCGTCCAAAAAATGACCACTCCGGATTCTAATTTTTTGTGTCGTTCGAAATCAATTGGTCTATCTCAAGAATGGTCGGGACGGGCGTAAGCCATAGTGATGTTACCGCCCATAAAATTTCATTTTGTCATATCTCAAGAATGGTGTAAGCTATCAAACTCAAATTTCATATGGAAAGTACTAATATAACAAGCATGTTACAGTGTAAACCGAGAGAGGATATCTTCAACCGCTTTGGAGATAAACATTAGTTTTCTCATGTAAACTTTCAATTTTACTTACAAAAAAGCACTTTTCCCAGGAAACTCTATATTGTTTAACCATCAGCCCTCACCAGTTACAAAACAATACTTCGCTTAAATAATCTCCATGTAATGTGGAAGAACATATTCGAAAATCATTTTGTAACTGATGGGGGCTCATGGTTAGAGTATAATAAACATTTTATACTCTAAAGTAGAGTACCTCACGTGGAAGTATATTTTTGAAATTCACTTAAATGAACTACTACCATCCAAACCACATTTTGTGTGACAAGTATGGATATTGTGAATATATAACAATAAAAAATCTAGTTCATAACTTCAGCCGTGTTCGAAATAATAAAAAAAAAATTGATGCTTATCTCTCTGACTCTAGGAACACGGACGCTAGAATAGCGGAACACATGATTAAAACAACATCGAAGAAAAGCGAGCATGGTTTCAAGAGGAAGACATTTTCGTCGTCAACAGAGTATATCAGGATTCACTCCATCTTCTATCTGACTTAGGTTTCCCATTCCAATAAGAAATCCCCGAGTTCCTGAAGAAAGGACAAAAACAGCACACGACCTTCGAGGCAAAGAAATCAAGGACAGTAAGTAACAAGAATACGGTTCGCGGTGGAAGGCTCTGGATCATATAATAGACCTATAGATTACGTCCGTGTCATGTGTGCTATTTGCAGCGCCTATCGGCCTGCGCTTGTGAGAGACACGTCTACAGATGAATATATCGCAATAAAGATGCAGACGCTTGTGGAGAAAACTAATGGTTTACAAGAAACTGTCAATAATGAACAGTGTGATAGACGGAAAGCCATCTGCGAAGTTATGACTGCCGATTCCGTGCCTGATTTCCCTGTGTTGTCGGAAGATCAATTACGGGATTTTATGCTTGGCGTAGACCTTCATCAATTGAAGCAGTCACTTAGCTATACAGCCGAACATTTCACAGGTGAAGGCGCTTACGAAGTATTCATTGACAAGTAGCAACCCGGGATTTTGCGAATTAAAATTTAATCGCGACACACAACAACGAAGAAATACAATCTATGAATTTCACACAACAAGACGAACATTGAAGGATGACAGTGTCAATGCAGAACGGGAGCAGGAACGGTTAGTTGTTGTGTTCATGTGGCATCAGTCCTTTGGTATCTGAGTTACAATCGGCATACGGATAGTGCTGTAAAAACAGCAGGATCTGGGGTGCCGGAAGAAGTACTAGATGCTCCCAAAGTCTCTGAGCCAGTAGACATGGACTGGGAAACTGATGATGTCAATTAGCCTTCTCCAAGATGCTTTGTTAACTACGTTCTGTTTTTTTTTTCATTCTTCAACATTTATTTGTCAGTGGTTATAAACTACGGACATTAACATGATCTACATAGCTCTAAAACGTTTATTTTATATTGTTTAATGGACTTTTGCTTTACATGCCTTTGAGTAAAGAAATAGTTTTTTCATACAGTGCTTTATAATTCGTAAAATACAGTAAATATTTTCTACTTCAAACACGACTGAAGGACTTCAAACAGGACTAGAAATTTTTATTGTCATATGTTCATAATATCCGTATTGTGACACAAAATATGGGTTGGATATCTTAAAAACTTTCAGATATATAATGAAGATGATACACATCGCATGAAGATTATTTGAGTGACGTATCATTTTGTAACTAGTGGGGGCTGATGGTTAAACCATACAGAGTTTCCCGGGAAAAGTGTATTTTTTATAACGAAAATTGAAGTTTGCGTGAGGAAACTAATTTTTATCTGCAAAGAGGTTGAAGATATGGTCTCTTGGTTTACAACGTAATATGCTTGTTATATTAGTACTTCCCATACGAAATTTGTATTTGATATCTTACACCATTCTTGAGATATCACAATTTATTTCGAACAACACTACAAAAATTAGAATCCGGATGTAGTAATTTTGGACGCGCTTTCCATGGTAACCGTAAGTGGTATGCACATAGGATTTGGCTTATTGGAACTCTCATATAGTCTTGTTATTACATACAAAATTTCATTAGAATAGGTTGAGGGGCAGTTATGCGTAGTACTTCTTTCTATATATTTTTTTTTAAATTCAAACAATTTCAATTTTAAAGAAGAAAACTAAGGAAATAATTTATATTTTATAAAAGATATAAAGGAAGTAATTTGTAGTTTAGAAAAGAAAATTTAAGCATATCTATTTTATGAAAGAAAACTAAGCAAAGAATTTCTATTTTAAAAAATAAATTGCTTTACTATAAATAATTGAATTATAAATAATTTCTAACATTTATGTTTATTATTGATATATGTTGACAATTTTGCTATTTTAAATTTATATTTTATATATAAATACATAATAAAAAGCAACATGTCAATAATTTGTATTTTATATCAAATATATCAATAAATAACT
Source organism: Lepisma saccharinum (assembly GCA_022664845.1). Taxonomy (NCBI): domain Eukaryota; kingdom Metazoa; phylum Arthropoda; class Insecta; order Zygentoma; family Lepismatidae; genus Lepisma; species Lepisma saccharinum. Next base: position 42,800 of record JAGDQP010013518.1, read on the forward strand.
TCAAACATTTTATAAATATTAATATATTTACATTATATCCTTAACAGTTTATAAATAATTAACTAAATATATAATTTTCTAACTTTAATATTTATATAAACATATAAACTTTGAAACTATATAATTTCTAATAAAAAGTTGTCAAATTGAATATGTTAAATGTCAATTTTGTCAAAAAGATATTTCAAAAACAAATTGATCAAAACATAAATAGCCCATCCAAATTAACCAAAACCAAAAAGATAAAAATTTAAGAATGGTATTTATTCCTTTGAAACTGTATTTATTAACAATTTGAAAAAGTTTACGTTAGAGTCCAATATATCAACTTATCCCATAAGTAATGTATTTTTGCACTATGAGGAAAAGAACGATAACTTACCTGGAACACCACTGTTAGTCAGGAAAATAGTCTCCATCGGACTCCACAACATTCTGCCACCAATCAACCAATTGTTGAATCCCCCGCTGTAAGAAGTCACCAGTTTTGGAGGCAAAGAAATGGTCACTGTCCACTACGCGTTATCCTAATTTTCCAGTGTTTTTTTCGGAAAGGTGGTTTTACAGGATACGAAAAAGACAGTAGTCTGTTCGTGCACGTTCTGGTGAAAATATCGGGTGGGGGAGTTTCTGTGAGCCACATTCCTCGATCTTAGCACAGGTCCCTTTTGCAGTGTGTTGGCGTGTGTTGTCACCGTGGATGAGCACACTCTTGCGATTAACCAGAGCAAGACGTTTCTCCAACAATGCAGTCCGTAAACTTTCAAGCTGCTGACAATAGACATCTGCATTAATGGTCTGTTTACATGACAAGAGTTCAAAATGGATTATCATCACGGATATCCCACCAAACACTCAACATCACTTTGCAGGGGTGGAGATCATGTTTTGGCACAGTTCCTGCGGCCCCCCTTTAGATACCCACTGCCATTTGGGTAAAGAAAAACAGTAAAAATAAGTTTTAATGCCCAAAGTAACGGTATTTCAGGTTTTACTTGACTGATTTCCTTCAGTCAAGAGTGTCCTCATGCACCCGTGACAAGAATTATTCAGAATATTTAGCAGGCTGATTTCTTATTGGACTCTTCACGTTGAATGACAAAAAAATAATGTATCTGTGTTTACGTTTAGTTGAGAACGTACATCATCGGTTCATCCTTATGTGTTTATGATTGTGTATAAGGGAATTACGAATGGATGTAAGTTCTGTAATGTACAATATGATGTTTAAATTGTAAAGCAGTGCTTGAAAATTAATGAAAAATTAATATATTGAACTGCAAATGTAATGCAAATATGTACTTGGTAATACTTAAGTAACTACAAGGTTGCTGTTAGCAACATTGTGCGAGAAAATACAAAAATGAGTACCAATGTTTGAGCATTTCATTACGTTCTAAGAAAGTAATGTACAATATCGTATGACAACGACTTGTTTTGAACTATTACGGTACAGCTGTATTTAAATGGGAGAAGTATTACTGGGAAAAGAACGTTTAATGAGTGTAAGGTGATTTAACTAATCCGGAAACATTTACAGTTATTACAATTGTGTTACATATCCATCCAAATTTACCAGAAAACTTTATTTAGCTCTAAGTATAAAGATTACGAAACTCGTACTTGACAGACATAGCTTTCATTTTTCCTATTTGTGTCTATTTTACATTATATGATGGAGGATTGCTTGTATGAACTTTATCAGGTACTAAATACAACATCTTTTAGCAACACTTACCTCTGTCAATTCCATTGCGTATGCTACAAAAGTTCACTCAATTGTAAAGGTTTAATCTATTTGCCTTTGGTTTGTTTCAATACTTTGAATATAATTGGGATAGAAATTAGCGTAGCTCGTATTGGACTGCGACTGGTGTTGAATTTGTTTTAGTTAATTTCTCAGAGATGGTGAAAAGTGGTAATGTCTTTAAAGGAGCGATATCTGAGTGTGACTCCCGACTGGGTGGCTGAGCGGTCTGCGGCGGTAGGCCATCGGCTCGAAGGTCCCGGGTTCGAGTACCGGCAGGGGCATGGATATGGATTTTAACAGCTAAAGGCGAATCGTGACGGGCCGAAGTGCAAAGTTACTAGACTGGGCCATATACAAATAAAGTTTACCAAAGTTTATCTGAGTGTGCTTTCATTTGAAAAACTATCAAGCAAACACTTAAGAGTGTTTCTAAATGAATTTAGAAATATTATTGTGACGTCACTTGTTGTTGTTTATTGCTTTTTTGTTATCCACGGGTTCAAGCAGCTATTGTATTTCAAGCAGGAAGTATTGTACTTCTGTACTGTTACAAAGCATCAACTACTTTTATGTTACCTTTTATTATTTACTTGTGAATTCTTAATATATTAGATTATACGGATATTATGAATGTTTTATTGTGTTATTGAATACATGTTCCTATATTAAATTTATAACTTGCTTTTAGCATCTTAATTTCCAACTTGTGTTTTCTTCTATGTTTTATTTTTTGAACATCAATCTTTGCTTCACACAATATACGTATAAATTGTGCACATTTAACATACAATTTACAAAGGATTTAAATTGTACGTCGTTATTCAATTCTTGCGAATTTTCTACTTACTAAATATGCAGGGTGTTTCCTTTGAATATATTCCAAAATCTGATTAGTTTCGGAGCTGAAGGTGCTCAAAGTTATGGCAGCATCGTCGCAAATGTCTCAACAAGTAATGTCGTAAGCGGGGTCGGCTTAGCAAATTACTCTCGAAGTAGTTCCCAATACATATTTTTAAGTTATGTTTATGATCCGCGAAAGGAGCCTAGAAGGACTTTCAATGCTTGCTCTATTAAACCATTTGACAACGAAATTCCTAGATTGCGAAACTTGTCTATGCGGTACTTCCTCTATCAAAAACATCGCTTACATAGATGAATCTGGTACTACTTCCAGTGCGATTTTCTAAGCCGACACCACTTACGTCATTATCTGTCGAGCTATGACATCATTTGTGACGATGCCACCGTGACTTTAAAGACATAAAAATTTCTTCCAAGGATTTTTCTTCTTCTTTTGGTGTAAATAATCAGCTCCCAAATTTTTCACCATTATTGCGGGGACACCCTGTATAATGTATGATTTATTTCAAGGGCTTTTGTAGAGAAATAATGTGAAAGCATGTTCACTCCACTTTATCCAACAACTGAATTCATAATTGTAAATAAAGTAGTGAGAACTAACATTAAAACTTCTCTGAAGGACACAGCACAAGTATTCGTAAATGGAGTGTTCACCATTACTCGCCTTTTCCATGTACATAATGGGACCTCAAAGGCTATAATTACTGTCATTTCACGCACGCTCTTTTCTTTTAAGTAACTCCTGCTAGAAGTACATCAATAAATTTTATATGGCGTAAGCGTGCAGTGTTATAATAAGGTAAGATTTGTCCTGTACTCAGTAAAAAATGTTACATCTTTTCGTGGTTTTTGCTGTGAACCAAATTACATCACATCACATCACATTAATTGCTTAAACTCAACGTCCGTAATGGTGATCTTCCTGTGAATTTTCTTCAATGACGTTCATGTATATTGTAGTATGTTTCTTCATTTTTGTTCAATTTTAAGCAAAAGTTAATCTTTATTACTGCGTATCTATTCCTTTCACACGTGATTATGTTTTGTTTCCACACTAGAAGCCAGAGACGGACTGGGCCGCCCGGATACCCGGAAATTTCCGGGTGGGCCCTGCCCTCTGCAAAATCACTTAAGATATTGCTCGATTAGTTATAACTAATTCAAAACTCCGTTCTCGTTCATAGTAACCAATGGCGTAACTAACGGGTCCGCAGTGCTAGCGAAGGGAGGGGAAGGCACTAGGGAAAGGGGGCCAGTAGAAGATCACCACACATCTGTTGTTGTTTTAACTTGGCAACACCGCAGGTTAAAGTCCAGGTCAGTGAAAATATGGTAACATGGCAGGTCAAAGTCCAGGTCATCTTATCTCTTATCAGTGACATGTGATAAAGATTAGAATTTATAGAGGGCAGTGTTGTTGCATATAACATAACTAGCGTGGAGCTCTAGTCATGGACAACTATCAGTATAAACGTGAGGTTGAAGAAGACGAAGTTGAGTTATCACTGGAGGATGGGGAGATAGTGGAAACTTTAGCATTACTAGCTAAAGACGTTCAAGAAGAAGAAGAAAAAGAAGAAGAAGGTGATCGTACAATATTCAGTTTATTAAAATCTAGAAGAAATGGAGAAGATCGGCGTTAACCTTCATTATTATCATCATCAATGGTGAAGGAGGAGGAGGAGGATGATGGTATTGAAGAGGTATATTCATGCATAGTTCCAAGGAAGCCGGAGAAGCAGTTGAGAGGGAAGAAGCGTATTTTGGAGAAGGGAAATTATCCTGTGAAGAAAAGATTGTTTTATGGGAAGGACTCGTCAGTAGAAGTTGAAGAGAACTCTTCATTAATATCAGGAGGAGAATTACCATCGATAGTGAGATCAGGACGAGTATTGTTAAAAGCAGTAAGACCAGCTATAAAGAAAGTTAATGCAGCAACAGCTGTAGAAGCATCACCAGGATCATCATCCTTGGTGAAATCAGAGCGAGTATTGGTGAAAAAGGTTCCATCATCATCATCAACAACAACAGCAGTAGTAGGAACAGCAGCAGCAGGAGAAGGTGTAAGTAAAAGAAAATTGAAAATTTCCAAGTGCAAATGTAAAAATAAGTGGGTGGATGAAGAATGTATACGCGGTGCATTAATCAAGTGGAATCCTAAATCATATTTAATTTGCGAAGGTTGTTTTAAT
>JAGDQP010013519.1:0-20254 GCA_022664845.1 Lepisma saccharinum
AAAAGCTGCTTGCATGATTTACTTCTATGTGCGTCACGAGGATAATCGCGTTGAATGCACACCAGCAGTAGTCTCCTATCATGCGTCTGTCCCGTCTGCATTAATACTTTTCCTCCATTACCTTCAAATCCGGTTGGAATCTTTCATCTCTCTGTTCACTGAAACGACCAAATTATCCGGAAATCTATCTAAGTGGCTGCGGAGAAAGTGCAACTTTAAGGCCATATCAGCAACCACATTTTATAAGCTACCCAGCGTGTTCTGTACCAGTTGTTCATAATTTACTGCTTTGTGCTTTCCCCGAAAGTTATTAACAATCGAAATAAAATGAGCCAGCCAGAAGCTTGAACGTCAGTCATGCTGTCTGGTATCATTGTAGTAATCGTTAATGCGTTTACGGATTTCGGAATCATAAAATATTCACCTGTCTTTAATTTCTCCAAACTGAGTTTACCAATTGCATCAAATGAAAACAATGCCAACTAAAATTTCAGATCAAACATTGCTTCATTTGTCAGCGGGTGGCGACAGGGTGATTTGCGTAAGCTCATCATTTGGGGGTATCCTGTACCTCAGAAAATAGTATGACAACTACCCAGCCTATGTGGCCCAGTAGTTACGGCTACTGGAGAAGCACGGCAGAGATGCTGTTGCCGCTCAAACTGAATGAGATTTTCCCATTTTCCTCAGTTTCACCAGACGAATACTGATACGGTACTTAAAGTAGGGCCTTGCCGCAACCTTTCTCTTCTCTACCGCTGGAAATGCTTGATGAGGTACGTCAACCCACAAATTAATGACGGAATTAGGTCATAGCTGCCAGAACAGCCTAAAAAGATTTTTTTAAAAAACGTACAGTAGCTTGTTTATAAGGAACTGTAAACTAAATTTACTTCCTAACACGTCCTGAGTAAATCACACGTCGTTCTATGTTGCCTTGTCTGATAATGTCTCTAAAACTTGAAATAAGCTCTCATAAGCGTAACAACACTGTTATAATTTCAACTGATAAAAAAACTCCATAAAATAAATTAAATCAAGACCGAATGTGTTTACGATACCTGGTGCTCCTGTTTCAAGACACATCGCTTTAGTTTGGACCTCACATCTTGTTTCAGCTCCCCTACACTTTGGTCGTCATGTCCCAGCCGCAACTTGAAGGTCACTATAAAACCCTGTCCATACCTGTTCTTCAGGTACTGAGTGCTTCCTAAGCACACAAAACGACCATTTACCATAATCGCTATCCTGTTACACAATTCTTCGCATTCTTCCATACTGAAAGAAAAAGGATCTTGCATTACTTTCTTTCCATACACAATACACACACAATATTTTAAGCAAGTAATCTGGAACGTTCAAGTCTTAACAAGTCTAGTTACTTCGATGGTGCTTTTAATAGCCTTTCTTAACATCATTCAAAGACAACAACAAACAACAACAACAAAAATGATTCAACGATCCACAGAACTCTCATCTCGCTTGCAGGGCGCCTATCCGTCACCGTCTGTGCATATGCAGTATTCCTCAAGCTTCAACACCTTATAACAGATAGTGCTCCTGTACACAAGGAGTTAATATCTACAACGATTCTTAAGACAAAGTATATGAACGATACTATGTTTACGTCACTTTATCGGCGACAGTGATCATCACTGACCATCCTAATCACTGTACTACGGGGATATTTTCAGCCTCCTTAGTTCTATGGTTAATGCTAAAGACTTTGGATTGGCGAGGGAGTCCGCGGGTTCGAGACCTGTTGCCGCCCATTCTGCTTTCCTCAGTTTCACCACGAGAATATTGGGATGGTTCTTTAACTAAGGTGCTGGCCCTAGTTATCGCTGATGGATGTCGTCCCTCATACGTAATGGGATTTGGCCACAGCTAATTGCCCAAAAAAATGAAAATTAGAAAGAACCAGACTACTTCGACTGTCGTACTCCTTTAACATTATCACTGTTGATCTGTTTCTTGATTACGGGAAATCCCTGTTGTTTTCAATTCAACGGAAGGTGGCTGACTCGGCTTTGTGTTAGAGTGAATTTAATTTTTCTGATGTGGTTCCTCATGTAGTAGGTATTGAGTTAATCTCACTTTATTCTGTGGGTTTCAGTAAATGAACGAACAGCAATTTTTGCACTATCTGTTCCTTTATTCTATTTTTGCCTTCGTAGTAACTCCCACATTATTATGTTAGAATAAAGCTCTGTCGAAATGCAGTGAATCTGTCCAGAGCCATTAACAAAAAATTGATGAACTCTAATTAAATGTGACGTATGTACGTCGGTCGTTGGAAAATAAGCAGCAGGGATTTCGCCAGGATTTTCAGTTAGGGGGAGGGTGTAAGTGGAGTTTTTCACAGTTTCTATCGATTTTTCACCATGAAAATTTTTAAGTTGGGGTAGTCTCGAGGATTTGGGGGTTAAACCCCCACAGCGGGGGAGTCTGGCGGAATCACTGATACATAGTTGTTTGTGCATCATACCTGTCCAGGTAAATGAACCCTGCCAATACAAAGACAGCCTGTCTCACTCATTTTTGACTTTATTTTATGGCCTTTAGGCATCTTAGGCTCAGGCCGGGATACGGTGGGGAAAAGGATGTTGGACGGTAGACGGCCAGGACCTACTTTTGTAACATCCCTGCATTACCTGAGGAAATGTCTCACTCACTTATCATACTACGTCTAGCTTGTGGCAGTATTTGAGTTGTTTACGCACGTGTTTGAAGGGAACAAGGAAAAAGAAAAAAGAAAATCCGTCACGTGTCAAGTGAGATCTTTGACTCAATTTAAGAACACAATAAGCATGTGATAGTCATGATCAAATTCAGGAAATTTATAACGTTATGGATGAAAAGGTTTGTGAGGTGTGTTTCAATGCTTAGTAATCAACGCAGTATAAACCGCATGGGTATGGCGGAAAACAACTCGTCCAAATGTTTAAATGCAACGTTTGGATCATCCGTTCTACAGCGCGGACCTAGCTCCTACTGACTTTCAACTATTCACGAAATTAATTGAAGTTTTACGCAAGAAAACGGTCTGCTGGTGAGGGAGAATTAAAGCAAGCAGTCACTACATTTTCCTATGAACTGGCAGTGGAGATTTACGACAAGGGAATTCACTATGGAACAATGAGTGCCTAAATATCTATTGTGACTATGTGCAAGGTACAGTACAGATATATTTATTGGTTACCTTTTAATTTCCTTGATAGCATAGCAACACTTATATTTATTTATTAAGTATCCAAATACAGCTTAAGCTACTTGACACTGGACAAAGTAACAATGCGCAACAAACAAAACAACAATAAAGAAAACAAAAAGCAATAAACAACAAAGAAATAACAATAAACTAGATATTAGAAGCAATACAGAGCTAACTAAAACTTAAACTATACATTCAGTCGTTCAGTAAGCATCCTCAAATACGCATTGTAACTGAAAGTGATGTCCAGTTCCCTAGCCAGTTCATTGAATTGAGAGGATATCTATAAAATAAAGATCTCTTTATTAGTGATATCCTTGGGTGTGGAAGAGAAGTAGTGTTTGGATCTTGTACTCCGCGTAAGTACTCTGAAATATAAGTTTGCTAATAGTCTGTCACATCTGATTTGTCCATTTACAATTTTATAGAGAAACTTGAAATCGGCCACCACCAGAATATCGCCTCCGACGATATTCTGGAGATTCAATATTCAATGCTTCAAGTAGTACTGTTTTTTTGTCCAAGTTGCGAGCAGTGGGAACTCTAACAACTGCTAGGAAAATGTTTCAAACTCTCTCCAACTTAGAAAGCACTGGAGGGGTAGCTATGGACCATACAGGTGAACGGTACTTCTGTCCAGAAGGGGAAATAAGTTTTGTAGTATAAAGCCTGAAGATTTCTGACAGGGTTGAAAAAAAAAAAAACACGATTCTTTTAAAAAAATATATATTTTTGTTGATTTTTTGTATTTAGTTGACTTTTTTATTTACATCAAATTTTTTTATTTAAATATCTTGCAGCACTGAAAAAGCTACTAAGTTAGTTTTTCCTTTTCAAACCCCTTAACCAGTGAAAACTAAAGTAAAATTCACAAATATGTGGTGTTCGCTTCGGAAAATATGCAATTATAACAACTTGTAATATTTTTTTAAAGGGAAGGAAGATAAGCGTTACTTAGTTATGTATATTTTATAGAGGAAAGTTAGCATGTAGCAAACTTCTATCGATACACGATGAATGAAGTAGTTTCAGGGGGGACTACACCGTAATTAAGTTCGAAAAAGAAACACTTTACAACGTTTCTACGTATCAGCTTTTCTTCGTCTGTATGTTCCTTTCTTCCTAACCAACAGCAAATTTTATAATCGCAGTTGGCTCTTTTCTCCAGCCTACCTCTTCCTAACGAAATATTAATTTCCCTCAAAATTGTACTATCAACTTGCGAACACCGTATGACAATATTCCACCAAGTATGACAAGTATTTTGGAGCTGCGGTCGCTCAGTTGTAGAGCGCTCACCTTTGGTCCGTGGGATCCCTGATTCAATCCAGGCTTGTGCCATGTGGGCTTTGTGGTGAACAAAAACCGCGTGCGTGGGTTTTCTCAGAGTTCTTTCGTTTCTTCCCACTTTCTTCATTCCGCCAATTCTCCCATCATCATCCATTCGGTCTGATCCAAAGTTGGTTAAAGACCTTGGATAAAATTCAGCTATATAATGCAGTCAAATCCATAGTGGATACGCAGCTTTGCATTTTTATCCTTCAGCATTCACATAAGCACACTTTATACTCACATTAAAGTATAAATTGCTTTGGAGCAATTTGTGAAATCAAATAATCTAATACAAATACACAGAGTAGTAATGTCACGACAAAAACTGGATTTTCTGTGTGTTCGTTTTCATACGTATTACAAATATAAACATATTTGTAATACAAAATGTGAATTGGGTTCTCTTCTAAAATTTCGTGTGTATTATCAATTGAACCAATCAAATAGTACAATTTGAATTTTTACACAAATCAAATAGTTTGTTAAAATTCTAGTGCGATCGCTTTGGTTTTGGTTTACATCATAAGAGCCTACCATCCCTTATTAAGGACTAAAAGGTTAAGTTCAACCTTACATATGATTCAAACCACAGAAAGATAAAAAATACTGCACTTTATTTCTATTTTTTTTTTCTAAAAAAAAGTAATACTTTTGATTTAAATCATTGATTTATAAAAAAATTACCTGATTTAAATCGCGATTTAAATTATCACTTAAATCAATCAACTTTGAGTTCTGATCTCGACGTATCTGTAAAGTAACCCAAGGAGATGCATAGCATTTCTGGTTGTGGTAACATGTTCTTCAAAGCTTAGTTTCGAATCTATAACAACTCCAAGGTCATTATGACTACTAGTTTGCTTAATAATGGTGTCTCCGATAACATAGGTGCTGTGAAAGACATTTTTCTTTAGCGAGATCGTGAGAGACACACATTTTGCAGGATTTATTATAAAATCCGACTGTTAGCACCAAGAAATAACAAGAAATGATGACAATGCGTGATGTTATCTCCCCGTTTTATCCGTCTCAAAAAACGTATCTCATGAACCACAAGGTGTTAGGCTCAGAGCCGCCGGAACCTAATGCTGTGATATGCGGAGCATATCGGGTACAATAGGTACGCGCGTGCCTGATAAACCCAAATTGTTGAAATCGCTTGATTGTTGTGAATATCAACACCTATAACAATGAAACTCTTTCAACAATGAAGAAAAACGAAAATAAAAAATCGGCATTGATTGAACTCTTGAATTGGTTATGACTGAAAGTTAGAAGTCTCTGGGGCCGGCCGGGTAGTCGACGAGTCCCGGCAGGGGCATGGGTGTGGATTTTAACACTTAACAGCTAAAGGCAAATGGTGACGGGCCGAAGTCTAAAGTTGCTAAACTGGCCCATATAAAAATAAAGTTTACCAAAGTTTTAGAAGTCTCTGGGCTTGAATTTGTAGGAACAGCATTGAAATTTCGTGTAACGATAAAAATACATTAGACATATACGGAGGTAGTGCTGCCATCTTTTGTTGGAGATCGTAGCTTTACATTACCCTTAAGGCAATTTGGGTAAAGAAGTAGCAGAAGCACGTGCAGACTTTTGTGATGTTACAAAGACAACCATGACGAACTTTTAGTGGGTCTACCTCCCAAATACGAGTTTTCCCAGCGAAATGGCTCACTGAACCTTCAACTTCAATTTTCTGAAGAACCAATTGGTATAAGACACATCACAAATGTTTACCCCCTCCCCCTTTTAGCATTATTATGTTATAACCCTATAAATTCGCTTCTCCGCAGCAGTATTACAGATAAAAGCATTTGACTCTGGAATTTCATGTCCCAAGAAGTTAATAAAACGGACACAAATCAGTCCTTCTCCATCGTGTCTAAATATCTTCAGCTGCTATCCTGGAAAATTGTTCTCAAGCGTATATTTAGGTAACTACATACGTGTTATAGCAATATGCAGCTAATGTTGTTGTTCTATCAGCTGTTCAACCTGTTTTTTTTTGTTTACCTGCAACTATATTTGAATCATCAAAATTCGGTAATCGAATAATGGAGGATAAGTGGAAAAGCGAGAAACCAACTAGAGTACATTCTTAAGAAGACTGCTCGTTACCAAAGCAGCTGTGATTAACCCCCCATCGCGAAGGAACAATTAAGTGTTAAGACTACCTGTTTTTTTATGTCTGTTTTCTGCCAATATTTCACATTTTATTCCTGCATGTTGTACTGTTACGTTCCAATATAAATCAACAAGAAGTTACCTGTGTGAAGTCAGAACAATGGACTGTCCTTGATGCTGGCATTGCTGAAGAACTTTCCACAAGTTTCTCCTGGATACTGGATCTACGCCACTCGTTGGTTCATCCAGGAAGATGATGGGAGGATCTCCAATGAGGGCAATGGCTGTGCTCAGCTTCCTCTTAGTCCCTCCACTGTAGGTTTCACAGTATTTTTCACTATGCTCCTTCAGATCTGCAGAGAATCAGTAGCTTCTATAGAATTACCAATATTCAATATTAACAGTTTACACTTACACACGTGCTCATCATCAGTCACACATACACGTACTTGACTAATTGAGTTGCCAGCATAGATGCCGATATGAATGTAATTATAATCCGACCTTTGTCCATAACTTATTATAATCAGGTAACAAGGGCTCCACAGTCTAGTGGTTAGAGCGTTAGAGGTTCAATCCCCGGCTGGAGCCTCACTTTTCGGCGTCCACCCATCGTCGTGAGGTAAACTAGGGAGTCACGTGAATAAAGACGTGACGGCCACTCGGTCTAGAAAGCCCCTAATACCCCTGTTCGTGGCCAGGTAACGCTCAGTGCTGACCACACTGCCGTCACTCAGGTGGACGCGGACAGATGGCGCTGGGGCAGACTCAGGACATACACTTAACTTTAACAAAACAACAAATTAACTGAGCTATAGTTTAACAGCTTCAACTCCACAAGTACCTTTTCAAACTCAACATAACTGACAATATTCATAAATACACTAGACTCTCGCTAATCCGGCCTCTCAGTAGCCCGGCCCACATCCGGCCTCTAGTCGCTCAAGCAGAAATGACGCGCACAACAATGAATTATCGTGTGCAACAATGTTGTTAGTTAAAAATGTTAAACAATGCTATACACACGTACTTGAAATTGTGACTTTCTTACAGTAAAGTTCAGTACACACTATGTCTGGATTTAATAAAGTACAGTCCCTATGTGTTTAAGCCTGTATAGGCTTTGTATAGTCCCTATGTGTTTAAACTAGTAATTGCCGACCCTCTCAATAATCCGGTACTTCCGTGAATCCGTCACCCACATGTGCAAGGAATGGCCGGATTAGCGAGAGTCGTGTATCAGATGAAAATCTGCAGATGTACGTAATTTACATTGGAGAATATAAAGGTTCGTGATGTGGAAAAGTCGTGAAATGTCCTATCATTCTTTAGCCACAGCAATTCTGACCTGATGCAAGCTCAGCAACGCTAAAAACGTTGAATCAAGCAGTCTAGTTTACGACAATGAAGGTTATTAGGACAAGAAAGGAAAACATAATGTACTTCTTAAATAATAAAAACGTTACCCTTGGTGGAAATCGAACCGAGGCCCACTGTCACACCGATCTGATGCTGTAGTCACACCACCACGGAACCACACGCCCTACCTCCCCACGGAACCAAGTGCTATTTATATCACAAAAGATGCCAGTAGTAAAAGAGTGAGAGTTGGCCTGAGATTAGCTTACGGCAAAACAGCCCTGACACGTGATGGGACTTCATCGCACTGAGACGATAGCGACAGTGCAACGAAGCAAAATTCAAACAAATTTCAAGTTTGACAAGTTTCCTCGCATAACTGCTTGTTCCAACAAGCCACGTATGTGCCACCAAATTTGTTCCATGCTTGTTGATTAAGTTCAGCACAATATAAGCTCAAAGCAAGTGACTGACACCCTCGTTGCAAGCTGGCATGCTATCTGGGTATGGTCTATAGGTGTAGCGGGGTAGGAAGAGATGTAAGGTTAGGCGAGGTTAGAGCGTGTCTAAGAGAGGATACATTGTTATAAGTTCGCTTTAACCGTATTAACTGAAGATTTATTGGTGATTATGAAGTATGATTATCCTGTTGTTCTTTCAATGTACGAATGAGCCTTCTACAAAGTACGGGGAAATGCGATATTACGTATAAATTATTTCATGTGTCCGGACAGACCTGAAACAGGATGCGGTGCCAGGACTTAGCATCCTTCTCGTGTTGTTTAACGTTAGTGCTAATGTTGCGCTTGGTCATACTATATTTTCGGTTTCACTCACACTTCCATCTCGTCTTGTATGCCATGGAAGACTCCAGAAAGTTATCTGACGTCACACAGCAATATGGCGGATCCAATAGATGCAAGTGCTTCTTTCCATATATCAAATTAATCTTTATTCTTTCCTTCGTCTTGTATGCCATGGAAGACTCCACTAAAGCCAGCCTTTGAAAGTTATCTGACGTCACACAGCAATATGGCGGATCCAATAGATGCAAGTGCTTCTTTCCATATATCAAATTAATCTTTATTCTTTCCTATCTTACACATTCTACATCTAAATATTACGTTCTTTAAACCCGATGAAGCCTCGAGACAAAGAAAAACTTTACTAATGTGAATGACGGTTTCTAAATAGTTTGTAAACTATTTTAGACGCAACTCAAATAGGGCTTACACTGATTGCATCAACTTACTTTAAACGGCCTGTCATTATGGATAACGATGGTATATTAACTCATTTTTATTTCTCGATATTTTTAGGGTAGCATTTTGCTTGCTGTTGGTAATGTCGTTTTTTGGTTCTTGATAATTATAAATATGTAGTTGTTGTTTCCGAATCCACAGTTTAATATTCCAATGTTCCAGCTGGATCTGGAATTTTGTTTAACAAATCAAATAAAGAAATATACCATCCCTGAAATAACACCCCAAACTTCGGGATGTAATTATTTAAATGAAAACAAGAAAAAGTTCATCTGAAGAAAATTCGCTACAGGCTCACATTTACGGTGGTATCGTCACAAATGACGTAATATCTCCAAACATAATGACGTAAGCGGTGTCGGCTTAACAAATCACAATCGAAGTAGTACCCGACATATCCGTTTAAGCAATGTTTATGACTGAGAGGTTCTACATAGACAGGTTTCGCAATAAGAATTTTATCGTCAAAGAATTATACGGTGTAATAGGGCAAGCATAGAAACCCACTTTAAGCTGTATTCGCCAATCATAAACAGAACTTAAATCTAGGTGTACTGGATAAATGCCGGGATGGTACCTACAAAATACGCCCTGGCCATCCACTTTCCACAATTCTCTCCCCTACCCTATCGCGGCATGAGCCTCAGATTAGTGATGAGCGAAACAGCGATTTGTCACTAAGAGGTTAAACCGTGAGCGTTCATCTTCACTCACAGTGATGTTCTGTGATTAAACAGTGATTCACGTGAACCTTGCGCTTGCATGTTTCGCTGTGATAGAGGTTTATTACCTTCGTAGTGCTGTTCTTCACTCACTCACTGCAGAGCAGTTTGAAGGAAGACTTTTATGACTTACGAGAACTGGTATGGTTAGGGGTTCGTGGGGCCATGTGACCTTCCACTTTGATGCCAAAAAAAAAAAGTTTCGGGAGGGTAACGTGAGCGCACACAAAGACTAGATTTCTTTCTTTACTTTGTGAGGCACATCTCACTGATAAAAAAACACAACAAAAACGGTATAACATCTCGCCGAATACAACAAAAACTTCCAATCCTCTTTCCAGCCCCGCTCGCTTCCAATAACAATTGTGATATTTTACACTGTCTTTATTTGTCCTCAACACGTTATGACCTAAGCGGCATAAGGATGGGGAGGCGGGGGTGAAGGAACGTTGCTGTCGGCCATATGGCATGCGTTTACTGTAGTTGTCTAATTAAATGTCTCGTAGGACGAAAGAGGTGAAGAGGGTGCTAAGGCAGTAAAGTGAAGCCGTGTTAACATAGAAACAGCGAGCGAGGCCTTACAAGGTGATCGCTGCGAATCACAGTATAAGAAGAAGTTCACTCACAGAAGTGATCGTAATATTTCCTTCACAGTGATAGAATCACAGTGACTGCTATTTTCGCTCATCACTACCTCAGATGCCTTTAACGGTCTTACATTCAATTCGTTGTGTGTCGCGCTATGACATCATTTGTGACGATGCTGCTGTAACTTTAAGCGCCTGCAGCTCCGAAACTTCGCGTGTTCCGAGATTTATTCAAAGGAACTCTTTCCTTGTTTTGACGTAAATAATCAGATCCGGAACTTTGCTCCATTATTTCAGGGACAAACTGTATACGCTAATACTATTTCTTTTAACAGTATGACTGCTACTTTTCCCCTCGGACATCTTTTGGAACTAAATCTGTTCTAAATAAACTCATTGTCATGGCGTCTACTAATTTTGTGACTTGAAATTTCCTGAGTTTTCCAGGTTTTCCATGATATCTCTTTAAAAAAAAAAAAAAATCCCTGAGTAGTATAGCGTTACATGTAAATAATATGCAAAGACATTTTTTTTAAAATCCCACCAGCAGCCAGTCCAAGCATCTTGTACATTTTTGGTATTTCACAAGTGAAAAGAAAAAAGATACTTTCTTTAAAATAGAGGATTTTAACACATTAGAAGAATCCGGCCAGCGGTGGGAATTGAGCCCACGACCTCCGCCTTACCGGGGCAATGCTCTTACCAACTGTGGACACGTCCACCTCATATATTTCCCTGAGTATTCCAGGGTGGTAGGAACCCTGATTGTTATTACACACGAAGGGCCAATAATTCAAATGGCGCTCTCCTACTTTAGCTTCGAGGTCCAGGAGCGAAATACTTCGCGATTTTGAAGTTCACCGTTCATGAGGGCTATATACAAAGTGAGTTTTATTTAAATCTGTTCTACTTACCTAGCAACTTAAGCCACTTCTCAATCTCCTCATTGATGTAAGCATCGGGTATCCCTCGTAAGTGGGCGAACAAGTAAAGCATCTCTCGGCCAGTGAGAACACCCAAAAGTGCATCATACTGAGGACAGTAGCCAATATCCGCCAGAAACTGGAATGAACAAGATTTTTTTTAGAACTAATGAAGCCTAACAATTGGAACAGTTCATCTTACATCTCACGGAACTTCTATAATCGTGGTCCTTTTAATTTTTACGGATATTTAACACTATGTAGATTAGCAGCGTCGAACCTGATCTGTGAGGCGTGGCCCAGTTCTCCCCAGCGTAGGGATCGGGCGTGCTACAAACCTCATAGTGGAAATGTCCAGCAGGTGAGAAAAAATAATTAATTTAAATAAAACTTAAAGAGGGAGTGAGACATAACTTTTATTGTAGGTCGCGGAGTTGAAATCAACTCCAGGAAATGCCTTTGCAGAGTACCTTTATTTATACATCAAGAGTAATTCCGTCATAAATCTTGCTTACAGACTATATACAACATGGAGTATAAATTGATAGTGATTGAGTATATAAAACTGACAATTACTTTATAATTAATTAATAGAACACAAAAAGACTTATTTGTTAATATTAAAATAATTCGAAAATTGTTTTAAATCACCAGCAAATTAAATAATACAATTATTATTAATATTTCCTCACTCGATTTTTAGACAATTTGTATGCTGCCATCTAGCGAGCATAAAATCAAATTTTATTTGTATTGCTTTTAATGGAATGCTTAACAAATACAATAATTCCCAATATGAATGCCGTTAATAAAAACATTATTTCATATTTTTTTATCATGATACAATTAATTTAAACATTGAAAACGTAATTCATTTCTAGATGATATAAAAGTACTGCCACACAATTGATAAATACACAGCAAAACGTGGTCGTTGCCGCGACCGGGACTCGAACCCGAATATCCCAGTTGCCTGTTGAGTGTTCAGTCCACTACATTTCCACGGCAATAACCAATCTTTCTATGCCTCTATCAATTGTAACGATACAAACGGTAATTGCGAAAAGGAAATAATATCTAAGGAAGTCTAGTTCCTACAATGATTGGTAATATAAATTACTTATTTAAGAAATTCTATTCTGTGCACAGAAAACTACCATATATGCATTACTTACCTTAATGTTGATATTAGACTGTGAATTTTTCGACTGTTAATACTTTGCAAACCTACCTTTCAATACAGGGAATCCTCGTATAAATCCCACGCAGAACACAAATCGAAAGGCTGTACAAAAATATTTTCAAGCCGAAATTCAGGCTGTTCTTCAGTCGTGAAAGGAGGTGGACAGGTTAAATTAAAACAAGCTGTAGAAGGATCTTGTCAACGAATATATGAAACACTCTACGAACTGAGCTCCAAATGTTTTGTCAATTTGCTGTATAGTATGGTGGAATGTGCCAGTCTTAACCAAAGAGAACCTATTGGTACGGTTAACCAAAGTTCTGTTATACTGAACACATGAAAAACGTTTAGCAAAACGATGCTTTTCTCTCTCTGTTCTATTTCAGGTGTGCATTATATTGGCGAAATGATAACCAATAAAAAGGAAAACTGGAAGCGTAAATTGTGTTTTATTTATTTAAGTTAAGGGTGCCATACCTTATTTAATATTATATGAGCCTTATTTAATTTAGTTTGTTTTTATTAACGAAAAAGCTTTCATAAACTATTCTCTCTTTGGAAGGGGAGGTGTTTGTTAACATTTTTACATCTGCATATGATGCAAAAGCAAGTTTCAAGGTGTTGTAAAATACCTAAAACCAGGTGTTCGTTTTTTGCGTCCCTAATGTGCTCACATATTCTAACCCATCCAATTCCGATGCTCCTTCCACGACTGAAGAATAACCTCATTTTCGTCTTGAAAATAATTTCGTACACCCTTTTCATTTCTGTTCTACTTGTTATTTATGCGAGATTTCCTGTATACCTGTACTGAAAGGTAAATCTCACATGTTATCCTCGTTATGTGCTCAATGTAAAGATGTTAATACTTAATTTTACACTTCCTCGTCGTTCAAAAACAAGTCAGGCGGAATCCAGTCGGGTGAACTGTGCATATAAGCTAACGCCAGGCTATTTATATGATCAATGTTCCGTTGGACAAATTGCGCCGAAACCTTTTCAATGACACCCACCTTCCTCGACATAATAGTTCCAAAATTGACCCCCCCCTGAAACTCGGGATCCTCCCCTGCGATCTGGATGAATGATACGAGTTTGAACTCGCTTGCCGAAACCTTCACACGGTGTTTGTCAATCACAAAGCCCACATTGCATGAGCTGGGATCGAACAGAGGATCCCAAGCACCAGAGGTGGGTATTCTACCACTGAGCCACCGCAGGCAATGTTGTTAACAAGAAAACTGGTATGGCTTAGGCAAAAAGCTCCCAGCATGTACCCATGAAAGAACATTTGAATGTTCATTAATTGCAACAAGGTATGGCAATACTCAAACTACATAGTCTCGTGAATTGCTGCGTTGATTACCCTTACGATGGCAACCTTGGCTGAATGTCACTCAAAATGCTTGTAAATGTCTTCGATGTAACTAACGGTCATTTGTGGGAATGATATAAGCAAGAACCTATCTGTTTTCATATTGTAAAGTGACGAGTAATCAGCTGCAGAATGTGTATAAACACATGTGCTAACACAGCACGCGCAAAGCACTTCTCTACCTACAAAGCACGTGCTGTTTGTTTACGAGCAAGCAACAGTAAATAGTAGAGTACGCTAGCGAGTAAAAGCATGTGCTAATACTCGTAAACAAATACTAATGGAAGACGGACGAAGCCGACTACAACGATCGAAGGCAGCCGATACAGTAGAAGACGTCGGAGGACTGCAGAGTCAGCAGAACAGAAATTAATAAAAGCCAGCAAGTCAGAGCAGCAGTTACTATTCCGCTCCCAGGAACAGTCACATCCACTCCTCCTCCTCACCTAGGTCGGATCTGCTACGAGATAGGCTTAACCTCTCTGGTCTGATAGACCGCTCCTTACTACCGCCTGATCTGCTACGAGATAGGCAAAACTCCTAAGTCCAGATCTGCTACGAGATTGGGCTTTCAAACTTCCTTTCTCTGCCAGGTAGTCGCCAACTACTTGAGCCATCTATTGCAATACAACAGACCGTTGTTTGGGCTATATCAACTGCAACAATAAGATTACAGAGAAAGTAATTTGAGATAGTACCTCAAACATAAGCCAATATAGTTTTGTACGGGAGACTGTTTATTTAATTAGTGGACTTGTAAGTTTTACAATAAAAGGTGAAGGGATAAAGACAAGCTACGATCCTTTTCATTCGCTCTACCTGTCTCCACCTAATAAACTAAATAAACCAGTAACTGTGCCAGACTCAGTTAAACTGGGCGTTGTGGAGGCAATTAAGGCACCCCCTCAAGGGAAACATTACGATATTCTTGATGAAGGAAAGTGGAAGACGACGTACGAAGTTGTGAACCGTTCTTTAATTACAACGAAGCAAGTCGTCATCCACATGAAGACTACATCTGTTCACCAGCACAAACTTCGTACAGCGACATGCTAGACAATTCCGAACTAATTTTAAACGGATCAAATATACGCAGTACCTTAGTATTTTCGCATCGTAATAAATAAATAAATACATCATCATCGACGTATCCTACATCTGAATAAATGTTAAAGAGGGAACTCAGATTCAATAGGTTTGCTGCACATGTTCTTAGTCATATTCCTAAGTTATGTATATTACTGCATTACTATAATTTATTATGAAAGTCCTGGTTTTTACCTTTCGTCTCTGCCGTTTTAAATTCCACGACGCCATGTATGCATTGCCTCTGGTGGGCTGAGTGCCTCCAGTTAACATATGAAACGTTGTGGTCTTTCCTGCTCCGTTGACTCCTAGCAATCCAAAGCATTCCCCGCGCTGCACTCGGAAGCTCACAGACTTCACTGCGGAGAAACCTTTATAATTCTTCCCCAAGTCTTGAACGAGAAGAACACTCGGACCACATGAAGAACCATCAACGGTTCCTACAGGGAAAATTAATTAAAATGAATATAAGATTTTAAAAAAAATCTCACAGCAATATTGATTTAAAATAAAAATAAATTAGAGCAACAGTTTGTGTAGTATTTAAACAATGTCAGACTATCTAAAACTAGATTTCACAGCTGTTTACGATTTCAAAGCAGTTGTAAACCTTCTACAAAATAACCACATTAAGGTGGAATACCAGTAGATTGTCTGGTGCCTTTTGTTTACCGTTTATTACTAAAAGAAGAGTGGAGATACATTAGGTTCCCATCCTTCTATTGAATTTAAATTCCAGTAGTTTTCCAGGTGTATTTAACTTTTTTTTCCATACATGTGCCAAAAATATACCTAAACAAATTAGGAAATACTTAATCAAAATTAAAGATTATGATAAATGAAAAGAAGGGGAGATCTGCATTGAAAAAAATTGAGTTTGCACTCGTAAACAGATACTACACAATGTGAGCTAACACCTCAGAAAGTTTCAATCCAAAAGCGCAAATAATCACCAAGTTACAGCGTTTTTAAGAATATAAAAAGCATGGAAGTAAATGGGAGACTTAAGACTTTAAAATGCCTTTTACGAAAAATCACCTTTCATGCACCTTCCCCCTTCTTTCCCTGTACTCATCAATTAGGAAAACAACTTAAACAAAAATAATTTAAGTGGTGTCTCCACACTTCTGACAGACATCGATCCATCCACAGTTGTTCTTGTATAGTTTTAAAAAAACATATCCACATTTACTATTTAAATTTCTAATACAAAAAAAATCCAATAGACACAGGCAACACTTAAATCAGAAGAAAAAGTACACTCTGACTCACTTATAAGCAAACAACTTAGAGCTGCGATTCTACTAACAATCGCAGTCTCCGGCCCCTTGATAGCATCTGACAACTGCAATGATTAGGTTCGGGGAAAATCCACAGTACTTGTGTCGAATAATGTTTATGTCAAATTTAGTGCAACTGGGTCTACCTGAATGGAAAAAAAATCCCTTTCGGTAGGCCTACAGGCTGAGGTACATTTCGAAGTTTCGCTGGGAGCCGGGGCTCGCCCCCCAACTTCAGTGCTTTTGAGAGGATGCGCCTCCTTTATCTTAACCAAAATCTCCCTGCAGCACTACACCACCACGGAGTACATCTTCACCCTCCCACGGTTGGCTGCGCCCCCAAAGGGAAGATTTGCCCCATTTATTGTAACCTACTCTTGGTCATACACCTTCATTGAAAATTTCGTTTCTCTACCTTCAATGATTTGGAAATTGGGTTTTTGGGGCGGCCATTTTGGATCCAAGTTGACGACTTTTTGAAAGTTTTCTTATATTGTCGTAACCTACTTGTGATGGTAGAACTTCAAGTAAAATTTCATTTATCCAGCTCAAACGGTGTGCAAAATGGGATTTTGGGCGGTCATTTTGGATCCAAGATGGCGACTTTTTCCAAATGTTGTAATATTTCCCTAAACTACTCGTCATAATGCACCTTTATGCCAAATTTCGTATCTCTAGCTCAAACGGTGTGGAAAATGTGTTTTAGGTCCGCCATTTTGGATCCAAGATGGCGTCTTTGGATACATCATGTAATATTTTAGTAATATACAAATGATAATATATAGTGTTACCAAATTTAATATTTCTAGGTGCAGCCGTTTAGGCTGTGTATTCTATACAACAATGGGTTCAGCGGCCATTTTGAATCCAAGATTATGACTTTTTCAAAATTTCGTAATATTTTCTTGAACTACTAGTGACAATACACCTTTATGTCAAATTTCGTATCTCTAGCTCAAACGATATGGAAAATAGATTTCTTACTTCCGCCATTTTGGATCCAAGATGGCGTCTTTGAACTCATTAGGTAACATTTTCATAATCAAAAAGTGATGTTGTACCTTTATGACAAATTTGATTTCAATAGCACCAGCGGTTTAGGCTGTGTATTCTACACAACAATGGGTTCGGCGGCCATTTTGGATCCAAATTGGCGACCGATTTTGCTCATTAACGAACTTAACCGAGCGATTAAGCCTAGAAACAGCATATAAAAATTTGGTTCAAATATCTTCAAAATTATGGCCGCTAGCGTGTTAATATATATAAATATACACTTTCATATCGTACCGATCTCAATAGGTATATTTTCTTCGAAATCTACCTGATAGGCTGACAACAATGAACTACTTCACCAATCAAGACTGTTTCGGCGGCCCTGACCTAGTTTAGCTAAGACCTTTCCAACGACACATCAAGCACGTCTCTACACCTTGTAGTTCCTGGGATTTAATTTTTGGACACGGACGGACACCATGAGCGGGAATCGGAGGTCCCTTTTGTTATAGCTTTCCTATCAAGGAATCTAAAAAAGCAAAAGTAACAATACAAATTCTTCCTAACAGAATACGGCCAAAAGCAGCTGAAGTAGCGGAGTCAAAGATTGGATTCCATTTTAAGTATTTATAAAATAAAACTTCTAAATAGCAAACACTTTCACCCCTCGTAAGAGATTTACAGTTACTTTTCTATAACATTACAACTATCTAGTCTTCTCCTCATTTACAGGCTGTCCAATTAGCTTTAGTCTACATTCCACACAACTAAGTGTTCATTTAATTAAGAGGGAGACAATAAGAAACAACTACAACAATTACTCACTTGGCACTTCTTCGGCTACTTTCTGTTCTTCCATCAAAACATCCTCACAAACATCTATTTCCTCCTCGCCTTTTCGTTTATAGATCCTCCTTTCGATCATATCTACGATCTTTCGGATTAAACCGAATTCAATCAGAACTATTATGATCACATACACAAAGAAGTCCACGTACAGGAAAAAGGATTCTTTTCCGATCTGCGCTCCACCTGAACCATCCCACGACAAATAGGGTTTCGCTTCATGACACTCGCCCCTTAATTCACAAAGGCCCTCTGCAAAATAATACATCATTACTATCAATATTTGGGCAGTAGAATACAATACAGCTAGAATACAATAAAACTAACATTAACTGAACAATTCATACAATGTTACTTTATTACACGTAAACACACACAGACGCAATGGTACTACATCTGAAATAAATAAATAAAAAAGTCTATTGCATTGGTATGTAAACTTTCGATGCACGGACGAGCTCCATGCGTCTCATGATTCCAACAATTACAATACCGCCCAACAGCCTAGAGTTAGAAGGGCATTTATCCCTGACCGCGTAGAGACTGTAAGGACCAAAAAGATCCAGCGCTCTTATCCCCTAGGTAGTCAATAATCTCTCAAATTAAATTGAACTCAACCAGGCCTATTATTCTGTTGGAATTTCTGGGGGAGTAGCAGGTAGGGTTTACCAGAAATGTATGAATTTGGGGTAGATATGAGCTGCACGTCGACAGAATTGTGTCCCACAGGTGATGTAAGATCGGGACGGCCGGATATTAGCAGCGATGGGAACAATGCAACGAGCAGAATTGCCTCAGTCAATGCATTACACATCTTACACTGCACTATAGAAAAATTGGTCGTCGTCCACCAACACAGTCGTACACTGTTGACAACCCGGCATTGAGAAATGCTCCTCACTTGTGCCAGACAGTATCAACTTTGGACAGTGTCGTCTGGTCTGATGAATTGACATTTTCAGTTGTTCGACTTAGAGGTAAAGTCTCTCTGTGTGTGTGAGGAGACTGTGTAACTGTATGGAATGTATTCTGTTTCATCTCGCAAGGACCACTAGTGCAACTGAAAACTGTCTTTAACAGGTGCGACGTACACAGATCTCGTCGCAGATCATATGCACCCTCTTTGCCACATATGTCCTCCTGTGCGAATGTACATATCTTACGTGACCTGCAAGATAACGCAACGTTGTGCGCGATGGCGAAACTCATTCAATGAACATTTTACCAACTTCCAGATACTCCATTGGCACCCGCGCTTTTGAATTTGAACCCCAGTGGTGGGCACTCACGGGAATCCGTACAGACCTCACTCAATGATGGTGTTTTTTTGGGGGAAGGTCTCTATAATACTTTGGCACTTAACTATGACTTCATCCGCCTTATGTCTGATGGATGACCCTCAGTGAGCATTACTTCGGGCCAGACTTGAACAGACGTGTAAGGATGCTATCTAGGCCTTCGCCTAGTCGAACTGAACAACTTCACTGGAAAATCCTACGTCATAAAGGGCGACCTGAATGGGATTCTACTTCACTCGACTACCTCATGACCTGCGCGCAGACTGGCTTTTCTTGTATTTGTGTTGGAAAGAAGCAACCAAAGTACAAGCTCAGATTAATAATCTATAAAACGGATAATTTGAATTGTAATGAACAGCTCACGTAGTCCATGCGAAGTCATTTTTATCAACACTAGTTGTGCTGGTAAATTATGCATTAAAAAAAAATGAAATTCAAAATTTTATATGTACATTATATTGCGTCACAAATAATATGATCGTGAATGTAAAATGAGAGAGATGTATTTTAATAAGCAAGATGAGCAAAATATAGTTATCAATTATTATTTACAATGTGTGATTCCCTTACACAGTCCCTTTCTGTGTCTCAAAATATATATACACATACACACTCCCCCCCCCCCCCCCCCCCCCCCACCACCCCCCCCCCCTACCCCACACCCCCC
>JAGDQP010013519.1:20354-47597 GCA_022664845.1 Lepisma saccharinum
ATCCAAAAACGAGGGAATTCTGCAGCTTGGTTGGACTTCTGGACAAGAAGAATCAGTCAATTGTAAAATTTATTTTTGATTCATAATTTCTGTAATAAAAGCTGCTCTTCTCTGTAGTTGCCGAGAAAATCGGTTTTGAAATAAATATTGTATAAAAATTCAATCGCTCGTCAACCACCAGTTGTCTTCTCCGATTTTTTTCCGATATAATAATATACGCGTGGTCTGCATCAAAATTGACGGATGATAAAACATTTTTTGTGAATATAAATCAGGTGTGTTTCCCAACAGATACTTAAAAAAAAAAAAAAATGTTCTTGTACAAACTCATCGTTTATCAGATGTGCTAATGTTGTGACGTTTTCTGCTTTCCATGTTTCTACTATAATTATCACCCTGGTTCGTGCGACACTCTGGTTAATACTTCTAAATGATTCGGAATAATATGCAAGTGTATAATTCAATTGTGAATAAATTGTACACAATTAAAGATCATTTTTTTTATACTGTGTTTTATTCCTACTCTTATTTGCATGAAAAAATATCATATTGTATTCCAGGAAGCAAATATTTCTTTGATGAGTTATTGTTCTGCTTCGAAATTTTGATTCAGAATATAATTATTTGTTTAAAAACATAGTTCAAACTTCTTACGTTACATATAATCGGTAAACATTATGAAAAAAAAAAAAAAGAAAAAAAAAGAAAAAAAGAACATTCTTAGAATATAAATTTGTTTGCGAAAAACACAATGAAGTTTGAAAAAGTAGTTTTTTCCCGCGAAAAAAGCATTTAAAAACATTATTATATGCATAATGTTTGTATAAATTATTAAAGGGAATTAATTATATATTCAAATATTTTAATACATAAAAGAACTCATTATGACATACGCCGAATATTTCAAAGTCGATTTTCTGGGCAACGGCGAAAAAGTGCATCTTAGTGCTTTGCCAAATTAACAATCAGGCTATGAGCTTTTATTACAAAAATTATGAATCGAAAATAAATTTTACAACTGACTCCATGTCAGATTTTTTGCAGACGAAAATATTATTTTTTTATATATCATTCTGGTTTGATCACATCAGAATATTATTTTCTACACAACTACGCCATAAATTGTGCTGCAAATCAACAATATATATACGACGTTGCAATGGATTTATTTCTGAAAGAAGAACCGTCAGTTAAAGACATGCGTCGAAACTTTTGTCTGTACGTGTACATATTTTGGGTTAGTACACAAAACAACACAGCAATGCATTCTAAAATTCACTACTCTTACCACAACACGAGACATCTGGTGGACTGCCGCTGCTGCAGACGGATTCCAAAACTTCCTTTGGTACAATGTTGCATTTATTATTCGCAAACACAAGTTTTGAGAACGCCATTAGGGCATAGGTCAATGGGAAGTAGGATAAGAAATTACACACTTTCCTTAAGGCTCTTCCAATCTTTTCATACTCCGAAGAGAGCTCCAGCATATACGCAGCAATAATCATCACTATTCCTGCAATGAACAAATACAACATTTTAGATATACATCTAATGTCTACCTCACAGAAAAATCTACTGCAGTACTAAAAGTTTAAAATAAATTTAACATCTTTCATTTGGAGAATCGAAATTTCAGACGCTTAATTAGACATTTCATCAATCTTTGATACTCTTTGTTTCCAACTATTTCTCGACAATTATTACACACGGTACATTTCTTTGAAACAGTAAACACATAGTTATAAAAAAATACATTACATTGTAACTATTACACAAAATGGGTATGTGATAATTAAAAACCACCACCACAAATTGTAAATTGAATGTATCTGCCTTTGTAGTAAGCGAAGAAGTTACAGTGTTGCAAAAGTACTCCACAACGTTACAATAGGCACTTTTGATACGGAAACATATTTAAAAATGCGGAGGGAGAGAGAGAAAGAGATGTTAAAAGAAAAGAAGGGGACAGCGATTGGATCTGTCGTATTAGAGACTTTGAAACAGCAAGTTGACAAAGGGATAGAAAACAGCTGCATGATATGACTTTGAGTATTTTGAAAGAACAACTAACATTCGATACTAATAAAAATGCGTACTTTGTAACAGATTTTGTGCAAATACTTGAGAATACAGAATTGCATGAAAAAACCTAGATTTCTTCATTCAAATAGCTTAGCGGTAGCTGAAATCTATTACTTTTTGTTAAAGTATATATTTAGGCCACTTCAGAACAAGCTTACAACATCTACGCTAGAGGAATGTACCAGGCTAATGTAGTATGGTGCTTTCATCCTTCATGCTACATCTATACTGAAGAAAACTGAACCATTTTCGGAGAGGCAAATTTCAATGACTTGCCCATTATACGGACCTTTACAAGACGCTGATTATGTCTTTTCGAAACACTAATCTCTTGTGTACTCCATCTAAACGAGAAAACTGGGATGGAACTAAATACACAGGCGATCTGCCACTAGCCGCGCTACAGGTATGCTCCGAAAGGTGAGCTGAGGACTCGATTCGAACTCACAAAGTTACGGGAACGGATATTTCAGAAGACTTTTAACACCACAATCAATTTCAACTTCGTGAACGAAATACGAGACGTATATAAACGCTGCTGATCCAGGATACTGCAGAATGTGCAACAAATAGCAGAGAAGTTTGTACGTGCAAACTAAGTAGCAATAAATATACGTACATTGTCACATAGAAGAAAGCATAGCTCTAACTGAGTGAGTATAACAAATCCAGTCTGCTTCTTTTCCAACCAAAGAATATCTACTTCTAAAAATAGTATACGGAGTACAAAAGGAACTTTTTTGGTTGGCTTTCTCCTAACTGCAACTACATCTGCTAATGATCTACAGAAGCTTTGTAACGTGAACGTCAAAGTTCACTTTGCTTATTACCAAAGTAACGTTCTGACCCCCAACTTAACGCTTTAGGATTCCCGTTATTCATGATACAGAGATCATTAGGTCAAGACATACTCCGGTTTGAGTCAGTTTTTAGAACGAATGGCAAGGGAAACTGAAGCATATGCTTTACCAATTCTTGTGAGGTCCCAGATCATCTTCAATGCATTTTGATCTTTTAAACTCCTGTAAAGGTTACTGGGAAAGAGGACGCGGTCAGTTAACCGATTCTGGAAACCTTGTCAAGGCAAGTAATACTGAACTGACATGACCGCATACAGAAATTCACTCCAGTCTCCTACATAGGAAGCTGCGGTGTACAGCGATAACTAAAATTCAGAAAACCACCACAAAGAAACACCACTGAGGTGTGGAACATGCATTTCATTTTCAAAATAGAACCGTAAATTCGTTTCTAGAGATCGGAAACAGCCCCCTTTGTACAGAAAATATCGATCAGGATAAGCACTGACTATCGAGGGGAAAATATTGCAACATGGAAACTGAAAACCGAGCCGCCGTAGCTCAGTCGTAGAGTGTTGGCGTAGCATTCGGGAGGTTGTGGGTTCGACCCCAGCGGCCGACCATCCTGACAGATTTTCCAGGGTTTTTCCTCAGTCACACCAAACAAATATGCCGGGATGGCACCTTCAACAAAGGCCCTGGCTGACACCTTTACGAATCCTTTCCCTCCCCTATCCTGGCCTGAGCCTTAGATGCCTAAAGGCCTTAAATAAAAAAATGGGAACTGTAAGCCGAAGAGCTAGCCGAGCAGTATTAGGAGTTCGAAGGTCGCGGGTTCGAATCCCGCCTGGGGCATGGATGTTCGGGATTTTAACTACATGTATAGAACCAATCATGACGGGTCTAAGTGAAAAGTTACTAGAATGACCCATACAAAATAAAGTTTACCTTTTTTTTTTTTTTTTTTTTTTTTACGGGAACTGTAAAGGGTTATTACATTTAACTAACACTCTTCCACTTTACTTTCTGTGCAAAATAAGACGAAAAAATTACATACCAAGAACCAGATTAATTATGATTGCAGCTGCAAAAGCACTTCCAGTACTGTTTCGCATGAAGCTGATAATATATGATAACACAATTCCACTAAGTCCGTATCCTATGAGGATTACCGACAACGAACCTGCAACACAAAAATTCAATAGAATTATACATCAATGTGTCACATAGCGAATATCTCTGCAAAATTACACATCGTAAACCAGGATATAAACAGCGTGGCACGAAACAAATCGCGAAAAGGGAAGAAACTAACATCAACGAGCAAAAAACAAATGACAACCAGATTACTTTCAAAGGCATTCTGCGTTTAAAAAAAAACAAAAAAGTAAAAATATAAAAGGGACCTCTTATCCGGTGTTTCTCGTATCTTAAAAAGTGAAAAATTCGAGCTTTTATTTGACTTTATCGCATTTTGTCGTTTCTATACAACTTCTATATCATACATAATATTTAATTCTCTAAATAATTTGTCGCATATTGAGAAAATGGTGAGAGACAAATCAGGCAGTGTAGCCAAACTATAAACTGAAATGCAAATAACAGCATAACAAGTCGCGCAAAAAATTACAACAATAATACATAATATTCAGAAACGATATATGATAAATTAAAATGAATTACAACTATTATTACACGAGCAATTCTTGTATTTTTTTTTTTTTTTTGGTAAAAATTTTGCTGATATCGTAATAAAATAATAATTTTATCGACACTAATTTTAATTAAAAGAACAAGAAACATTAAAAAAAAAATAATAATAATAACATTATTGTACGCGAGACTATTATCAAATAAACTTTGCTTACGTGATATATTCTAGTAGACTTAGTCGCTTTCCAGGTACTATAATAATAATTAATTAATTAATTGTTTTCAGTTCCTCGACGCGTACCACCGCGATTTTCCTGTACTGTATTCATAGAGGAATACCACCCATTACCACAGAAATACAAAAGAAGGGATAAAAGGGCAGAAAGAAGAGAAAAGTAACAGAAAGTAAAGGACATCACTTAAGTAAGACATGCTGCTTTTATCGTTACAGAGTTGCCATGGAGTAATGATGATAAGACGGCGCTATATGGACCGCCAAATTTATCAGGTAAAAGGCAGCCATGTTAGTAAGCCTTGTGTATATATGTGTACAATAAAAATATAGTAAGAAATTTTGTTATATTTCATGAAACCTTCATAAATAATTTTGCGAATTAAAAATATACCAAGAAAAAAATCCTACCTTTGAAATATTATTTATTTTGGTCTTCTGGAATAACTAACAATTCCAGTGCGGAAGTAATTTTCACCTTCAATCGGAAGGCTTCTTCAGAGCAAATGACTCTTCAGTGAATGTTATATTTAGATAGGAGAACCAAACCTGTTTAATTTACCTCTGTCAGTATTGAAAGCTGGTTCCTTGGATAAGACATAACGAGTTTATGCAACAAATAAATAAAGCACAAGTTTCTTGGTGTATTTTTATTACGAACAAAGATTTGGTAATCTAAAACAAAATTTCTGAATATCTTTTTATTCTTTGCTCATGGCATGTGAAGTTTGCTGCGGACAAACATCGTGTGAGAGGGTTTTCTCGTGGTTCTTCCGTTTCCTCCCACTTTAGTCATTCCACCAATTCATCCGATCATCATCCGTCCAGCTTGAGCCAAAAGTTACCTAAAGGCCTTAAAAATTAAATTCAAATATATTTTTATTATGTACATCCATATACATGGCTTAGTAATATCGCTGCTTTTTTTTAGCCGATAAATAGCACCGTCTTCTTATAAACAGTCCCTGGCAACTCTGTAACGATATAAACAACATGTCTCTATTAGGTTTCTCTACCTTTCCTCTCTTTTTATTACAATCCCTTCTTCTATGTTACTATGTAAACAGACGTTGCTCCCTCATGAATACACAGCGGGAAAATCACGATGAAACGTATCAGGAAGTGAAAAAATAACAGTATCCGAAAAATGACGGAGTCTACTAGAATACACCACGGAAGTCAAGTTTTGAATCTATTTTAAGGCCTTTAGACAACTATGGCTCAGGACGTATGGATGATGATGGGATGAATTGGTAGAATGAACGAAGTGGGAGGAAACGGGAGCACCCCAAGAAAACTCACGTACACGGTGTTTGTCCACCACAAAGCGCACATAGAATGAGCAGAGATCGATCCGACGACTCCTAGAACCAGAGGTGAGCGCTCTACCAACTGAGCCACCGTGGGTCCCCGGAAGTCAAGTTTGTTTACAAGAAAAATGCCTAATGGACTCTACGAAACATCGGGATTTCAACTTCGATAATCGTTGGCGTCGACCGACAGATATACATGGAATGCTGCGCGTTGCCTTTTCCTGAGTCAAGGGGGAAAGCAAGTTGGAAGTCCTGTTCCCATGTCACTGTCCCAATGTCATATGGAGACAAGTGTTGTACATCATGGAGGACATCAACATCGCTGCCGAATAGCTAGAGAACTCCATCATAGCCGTGGAATATTGGATTGCATGTAGACCAAGTCCTTACTATAATGTAAACAAGAAAACCTGATTGGGACCGCGGTGACTCAGTGGTAGAGTACTCACATCTGGTGCTTGGGGTCGTCGGTTCGATCCCTGCTCATGCCATGTGGGTTTTGTGGAGAAAAAACACCGTGTGTATGGATTTCCTTGTGGTTCCCCAGTTTCCTCTCACATTACACCAATTCTCCCATCACCATCCATCCGGCCTAAGCCAAAATTCCCTGAATGCCTTAAGTAACATTATTTTTAAAAAAAAACTATTCCGATGTTGATGCTTAATTACTTTTTGTCTCTGACTCGTATCAAATTATTAAACTGTCTTTGAAAGTAACATAGTGAAAATGCATTTCATTTTATGCCTTAAGCGTCGCCTGCCTTACCAAGCGTCGCCGCCCGTCTTCTAGGCACTTTCCATAGTTTCCATGTTTCTAGGCACTGCAGTTCTATGGGATGAAGAAGTCAGCGATTTAGTCCGGTGAGCTAATATCACAAAAACGTTACTCTATAATTAAAGCAACAGTATTTATCTGAAATTCAGTCTAAAGAATACGAACCTAATTCGTTGACATGCTTGAACATTCCACTGAGATCAACCAAAGGTATGAGGAACAGCAGAAGGAATACAACCAACAAATAAATCATAATATCCCAAAAGAAGCAGGACATCCAGTACATCAGAGGTCTTACTCCTGTCATCAGCTGCAACTGTTTCGCATGCGACGTCCTTTCAATGACAGGAAAGACAATGAAGCTGCTGACGAACACTAACAAACCAACCGGAGGAAGGAAACTCCATAATACCATTACAGCGTCCTCCAACTTAGAGAAGTGTGACGAATAATCAAACTGAAAAGAAAGGGAACAAAAAAAACAATTAAAAAATATAAACTTAAAACCATACTAATAATTTCATCTCAGCCATTCACCGCGGTCTCACTCTGATATTGGACAAGCATTCGAGAACTGATGCAGGTTCGAAACAGGATCGCAATACCACCGAGTAGCTCAGTGGCTTAGCATTCAGGAAGTTCTGGGATCGATTCCAGAGACCGGCCATCCTGAATGAGACATTTCCAGTTTCTCCTTAGTTACACCAGGCAAATGCCGGAATCACTTAGACCCTGGCAAAGTCCTTTCCCCTCCCCTAGCCCGGCCTGAACATTACATGCCTACGGCAATAAATAACTTTTTAAAAAAGTCCACAGTGCAAGCCTAGCAGGCTTAGCAGGCAGGGATTTCCTCAGTCTGGACAGCAAAATGCCAGGATGGTATGTAGAATACATATCCTAGCCTCTATCTTGCTAAAATCTCTTCCCCAACAAGACAGGTTTTCTGAGGGACATGTCTCATCGAACATGCGACTAGCTTTCGCCACATAATTGAATGTGCAACTCCTAAACTAAAATTTACGTGAATGAATGGTTATTAACGTCCTAAACGACTTGGTAAGCTTCTAAGGACGAGACCTACAGTTTAACGTGGGCTCCGAACCACTTGTGTCCACACCGGGAAACGAACCCGGGTTCTCTTGATTACAAGGCAGGGAGCGCTACCACTCACCCACCGGAGACACGTTAAAATTTACTGTTTTTATTATTATTTTCGGGTGTACTAGTCGAACTATGAGAATGATGACCCTACGTGACCTCAAAACCTAGATATGAACGGGAAAGGAAACGTAAGAACTGTTTTGTAGGTACCATCGTCTAATTTTCCAGGTATAACTTAAGAAAAACCAATCAGGTCTGACCAAGTAGCGAATCCACTACACCATTACACAGCAGATTCGTAAGTACGGCTGCTACGCGTAAATTTGACATGTATGAGAAACCTGGTACTGGACTCATATGTTTTATAGTATTCCAGTAAAAGAATGATTTACTCTAGCATATGGGTTGATACAGATACGAACAGCAATTACAAAACAGTCATTCACAAAGAAAAAAACATTTTTTTTTAATCTAATAAACAAAGAATTCGGGAAAAGAACGATTAATCCCTTCAACGATGTGTTTTTTTTTTTAAAAATAAGACTGATAATAAATGTCAGTTTATATCAGAATGATAGCAACTGAACACAGACCATTCATTTAATGTGTGTTAGAATTTTAGTAGAAAACATTCAACAATGTGCTGAACAACATCGGATTTGTATGCTAATATTTTACCCCAATTAACTTGGGCAAGATTAAAGTTTTATTCCGAATATTCAGTAAATATTGAAATTCTGAATATCACACTAAAAAGGTCGTTGATCGTCGCTGGACAATATCGGACAGAAAACTGCATATCTAATACGCTGAATGTAAATTTAATACTTCTGTAAAAGGTACGATATACGTTGCACTTGGCTGTATATTTTAAATTCTACCAAAGAAGCAAAGATAATATTCCTTCAATTTTGAATTTATTTATTTAAAAATTATTTATGGCATTTAGGCATCTCAGACTCAGGCGGGGATGGGGTGAGGGAGAGAAATGTTGGAAGATAGTCGGTCAGGGCCTAGTTGGTAGGTAGTACGGCATTTGCCTGGTGATTCCACTCCAGGGTTTTTCGTGTTATACCAGGTAAATGCGGGGATGGTACCTAAGAACTAGAAACCTTCCCAACCCTATCCCTGACTGAGCCTAAGATGCCTAAAGGCCATAGATAAATTCAATACATGCAAGTACCGATCGTAATTCGATTTTACAGTCTCTGTGTACAATACGAATTTATAAAAGTTAAACAAAACACACTCACCAGCTCATTCTTTTCCAACGGTTCATTTACAACAGTTATCGAAGCATTATGATTCCCAGTATAATATCGCAGCAACGTATTCATCACTAAATTCAATGAGATGGGCGCACTGTGAATGGCGATAGTCGAATGAAGCGCTGTAACAACTGGATCGTTCTCTGTAGCGTTGAACTCAGCTGCAACAAAATATTTCTCACGGTATTCCGGCAAACTGTTCTCACCATCTTTAATAAGAGACCTCACCACGTCGATATCTGAAGCTTTGACGTTGGCTATGCCTCGCAGGAGCTCCCTGTAGATGTCGCCAAGCATTGTCTTCTCACGTGTAACATGATATTCAACATTGGTTCCTCCGGTGTCTCTACCAGACAGGACTCTTTCCGGTTCTTCCTCCGTCGTGGAGACTACTTTTGTTGTAAGATATACAGTCAAAATTACAAGGACTGCCGCTATCAGAGCCTGTGCAAAGAGAAAGAAAGAACTATTAAAATTTAATCAGAACAATTCTATGAACTGTACTGAAACTTACACGCAGAAATAAAAAATAAATAAATTACGATAAGGTTATACAAAAACAGTATTCCCTGTGCCATGCGCGCATGTGTGATGTGGAGGTACGCGCTCTGCATATTCTCGACCGCACAAACTGAGGTGAGGTGGTCAGTCCCACACTCGAGCGCCTTTATCTCCCAAGGTGTCCAGAAGTACCACACTCTGGTACTCAATTTGATAGGAGGCTGAGAGCATCTAAAAGCACCAGGCATGGGAGCACTGTTGAAAGGTCTCCAGCATCCTGGCCAGGATCTGAACCAGAGCAGCCCGATTAGTAGTCAGTGGAAACAATGTATTAAATAGAACCAAAAAAGGATTTATTAGATATCAGGATTCATACTGAGAACGTACCTACGACATGGTGTGTATTACATGGAACAGCATATCGGTGTTCAAGTAATTTGTCCAAAAATGACTTCTAATGTGACACCATTTATATATATTAATGTTACGCAAGAAGGTAATAAAATTAGCAGGGTGGCCACTGGTTTTCAAATTTCCGGATTTCCCTGACATATTAAATTTCCCTGCTATGGTTTTCGCTTATAAACTACTGTCAGAATAACTGATCTGTCTACCCTTAATGCACTAAATGATGGGCAAATGAAATTACTGAAAGCTGATAGTAGCAAACCATACAAAGTGACTCAAAACAATTCAATAAAAATCTCCCACCAGGTGTCGGGTGAGAGATGAAAACCGATATTCGACAGGAAACGATAGTTACTAAGTAAATTTCACAAACTTGACGTATCGTGAGCAATTTCTATTATTTATTTACGATCAAATGTCTGTGGAAGACAATACTTTGAAGCCAATATCCTATTCATAAGCGACCTTTGAACCAAGTTTATTTTGTGTTTGTTTGCGTAAAAGAGGGTTACATTTCGTGTTGGTCAGATAGATACACAAAAGTTTATATGTGACAATAAAAAGTCTCACACAGAATATTGTCTTTAACAATTTTGTGCAAGAAAAGATCGGTCATGTCGCAACAAGATCGGGGTGATTTTATATTCAATATTTTCATTAAATTCGCCTTAGAGGAGGCACGTAATTCGGGAACCCTGGCTCTCACTATAGCAACAAAGAAATTTATAATAGATTCTAGCTTAGGAAGATATGTGGGACATGCCATGGACCATATAGGCAAGCAATATTCAATACTAGGTCACATATAGGACTTGTAAAACAAGCCAAGTGCAGACTGATTATGAATCTCTGTGAAGCGATCGAGCAAACCTAGTTTCCTCACAGCACTTTGTGTAGTATGTTCAGAAAAAGTGAGCTTGCTGTCAATAACAGCACCTAGGTCTCTGAAAGAAGAAACAGCGTTTACGTTTATATTTTTAAGGTGTATGAGTGATGGATATAGGAATAGAAAGAGCTGCACATTTCTGAGGATTTAGTTTTAAATTCCAGGTGTCGCACCACGTAACAAATTGAAATGTGTCATCTTGAAAGTCTGAAGCATCGTGGAGATTTGTCTGTAAAGTTTACAGTCGTCGGCGAATGGGAGAATCTTACTTGAGGAGTCTGTAAAAAGCGTAGGTAGGTCATCAATATAT
Source organism: Lepisma saccharinum (assembly GCA_022664845.1). Classification (NCBI taxonomy): domain Eukaryota; kingdom Metazoa; phylum Arthropoda; class Insecta; order Zygentoma; family Lepismatidae; genus Lepisma; species Lepisma saccharinum. Next base: position 31,687 of record JAGDQP010013519.1, read on the forward strand.
AACAGAAATAATAGGAGCCCTTGGAGAACCCCAGAAAGAATGGGAATGAAGCTCGAAGATCCAGAGACGTTGTTGCCTACTATGAAGGTAGTTCTCTAATAGTTGAAGTAGTTTGCTATGAATATTAAACCTAGTGGATAATTTATAGATAAAATAAAAACAAAATTACTATGCTATGAGAAATAATACTGATTCACAATAATCTGAGATTCATTATTTTTATCATATTAGGGATGATAAAATAAATCCGGAGTGCGTATAAAATACGAATTACGGATAGCATCCGAAACAATAGCTATTCGTTGTCGGATAAATTTTATCCTGATTTAGCCATTCCTGAACTTTACCAATGCAACTTTGCACCTTTCATATAAAAATAGACTCAATCACTGATCTCGTGAATTGAATTTTATTTAGACATCTAAGGCTCAGGCCGAGATAGGGGAAGGGAAAAGATAAGATAAGGGAAGGTGTCGGCCAGGATCTATGTTGAAGGTGCCATCCTGGCATTTACCTGGTTACTGAGGAAAGACCCTTGAAAAACCTCAGTCAGGATGGCCGACCGCTTAGATCGAACTCAGGACCTCCCGAATGCTACGCCAACCCTCTACCACTGAGCCACGGCGGCTCGGTTCACTGATCCCGTATTGGTCAGTGGGAAAAGTTGATTCAACAAAAATTTCCTACAATATTTTAATTTAGCTTGAGTGCAGAAAAATGAACTGGTTTTCATATGTTAAATTTATAATACAGACTATCCTCACTGGATTAAGATAAGATAAAATGAATTTTATGGGCGGTAACAGCACTATGGCTTACGGCCGTCCCGATCATTGGATTAAGAAACTGAGTGTCAAAAACATGTAAAGTATTAGTCTGTTTACTGGATTTGCCATTTTATCATGCCTTCAATCGTATTTTAATACATAACTAATATAAAAACGGGAGAAAAGTGGATTCAAATTGTCCTTAAATTCACGTAATATTTGTTTCACAACCACTGTGCAAAGCATGATATGGGGAAAGTGTACAGCACTTACATTTCTCTCGTTACAGGGGACTGAATGAGTTTAAATGCTTTTGCAAGTTTTGTCTCATTATTTCAAGTCATTGCTACTAGGTCCTGTTAACTTTGTGTAGTTCTTTCCCTTCGGAATATCCTATGAATGTGTGCACCAAGTATCAGGCTGTTAAGTGACTCTGTGTGTAAATAACGTTCATTGTTTATTTCCGTCGGTTGAACTGGCGCGTCGTGTTTAAAAGAGTCCTGGAATTGGCGCATCTTGTCTCACGGAAGTTCTGTCCTCTTATGCTAATAATAAATTGTGTTCTATCAGAAAATAAATATGAACTTCCAGAGAACTCAGCACGTTTTTTCCTCCTGACAGAATTAAACTGAATTTATTCACGGCATTTAGGCACCTATGGCTCATGCCAATTTTTCTCCTGATATTACCAATAATAACCTTCTTCTTCGCTTTTAATCTCTGACTATGGTGCCCATTAATTGAAATTAAATAACTGAATTTGGACTGAATTCTTTTTATCGTGAAACAAAGAAACACAGCTAGTGACTAGCAACTAAAGAGACTGAGAGTTTTAATGTAAATTCCTCACCTGTGGAAGCAGAGTAAGCCAATTCCTGTATGTTGCCAAAATCTTCTTGATAGTCAATGCTCGCTGGCGCTTCACGAATAATGCAAACCCAGTCTCTTTCTTTAACACAGTGCCTGTAAGAAACAAAATAGAACATTTAAAGAATAATTCCACAAACATATGCTCTGCTTTCATCTTTCCCATACAATTATACTCGCTAAGGCTCTTCCTTGTGGCGGTACTTCATTTAACCCTAATTTACACTGATGGGAAAAAAGATACAGCTTTGGCTTAGACCAGTCACATCTCTGAGAGACTAAAACACTCCCTGAGCGGCATGGACGAGAAATGTAGTAGTCACTTTCTTTAACTAAGTACTATATAAGCAAGCGCCTAGTGAAACTGACGAAAATTGGGAAAACTCAGTCAGGATGGTCGGTAGCAAAACTCGAAACTGCGCGTCTCTCTAGTAACGATCCGAAGTCTGCAACAGTAACCACAACTGCTGTGCGATAAACTTTACATAGCCTGCTATAACATGGCGTGACGAACTAGGATGTCAGGAGTTTATAGGTACTTTCCGCTCCTAGGCCCGCAGAAAGTGCCTCCCCATATATTTAATAATCATGTTGATTTACACGCATAACCTACTGATATCGTAATATATATACGCTTAACCAAAGGTCCTGGAATTTTCTACGTCTTTCCACTCGCTTGTAAAGTTATTGATCACGTCCTCGTAGACCAGTGCCCTTATAACAGCCTTTCTTCTGTCAAAGCTGTTTCACGTTATTCCTTCAACCTGTAGAGGGCGATCGTCCAGCACTCTAGTTCTTTGAAATATTCTTCGAGGTACCCGTACAATTCCTATGTCAATGTTTACACTTTGTAATTTCTTGCTTGTAGCATTCATTGTTGCAAGAATATGCAGATCTCAACCTCCAGGAACTGAAGTTGCCGTAAAGTCCCTCTAGCTCCACTTTGCCTAGTTTTCTTCTGGGTGGAGCCATTTCCAATTTTGGTCAAAGTGGAAAATATTTCCTTCCATCCCTCACGATGACTCCGACAGACATTGTCACATGCTAGCCAACGAGTAGGCAAAGGATGTTTGATTACTTTTCGCAGAAGTTTCCAGGTACTTCCTTAGACCACTCCACCGATGTGCTGAAGATGTAAAAAAAAAAAAAAAAAGTACAGTTTCTGAATATAAAAAAAATGTGAAATCGTATCGAGAGGATTCGGCAGCGCATGTACAAATTAACTACAGAGCACGGTGTCCTGCTTGCAGTCATGTGTACTTGCTTAACATGTTACTAGCATTATCATACGCCTGCACTTGGCAATTTTTACATCAATTCCAACTTCGTTCAGTGAAATCATAACCGCCTTTTGTAACTCTTCAGATTTGTAACCTATGTTAGGAATGAAACGCAAGAAACGCTCCATAGGAGTTTCATGTTCTTTAAAGTATCGTATAACGAAGACCATCTGATCAACATGGTGAGACAAGTCTGGTGTTGAGTCAAAACTTATGAAATGGTACTTACGTGCTTTAAGTTCTTCCCCAATAAATTTTATTACGAGGCGTGTCCGGAAAGTAAGTAGCGTTTAAAAACAAAATACTAAAACAGTTTTGTTTAAGCCAAATTTATTTTTACATGAAAGAGCACACCTTAAACTATTTTTCGACATAGTTTCCACCAATGTTCAAACGCTTGTTAGAGCGAGTGACCAACTTGTCCAAACCTTCCTCAACGAGACATCCCGCCAGTGTCCGGACGGCCTTCTGTTGTGAATGATGTGTTGGTGAGGAAAGTGGATGAGATAATGCGTGAGAATAGACGGTGCACAATGACAATGCTTTCAGATGAGTTTCCTCAAGTTTCGAGAACTGTTTTGCATGAGATTGTTACCGACCGCTTAGGTCGCAACTGTGTTCTCACTGGGTTCCGAAAAGGCTCACAGACGTCCACAAAACCAAACGACTTGGCAGTGCTTTAACATTCCTTACCCGTTACAGTAATGAAGGACAGGACTTAATAAACCAAATTGTGATTGGCGATGAATCGTGGGTTCGCCATGTCACCCCACGTTATGGTTGTCTTTACTAGCAGGGTGTTTCTTTGAGGAAGGTTTGGACAAGTTGGTCACTCGCTCTAACAATTGTTTCAACATTGGCGGAAACTATGTCGAAAAATAGTTTAAAGTGTGCTCTTTCATATAAAAATAAATTTGACTGGAACAAAACTATTTTTTTTTTTTTTTCAAAACGGTACTTACTTTCCGGACACTCCTCGTACTTTCTCCTTCATTACTATAATAAGCTCATCAACGTGGCAAATGTAAGATAGGAAACGAAATATTTTCCTTTATTCCCACTTTTGGCAATATACTCGACAAGAAAAGGATCAAATTCACTAATTAACTCTACACACATCATTAAATTTTTATTATGCAAAGAACCAAAAATGTCATCCTTCCGTCTCAAAGGAAGTCCTCTACTGACTAATGCTTTCACAACTGCAACTACTTAGTTTAACACCGCCCTCAGTGCTTAATTTCTTCTTCCAGTTGCTGAGTTATTTGTAAGTCAATTTTTTTCAAGATTCGCTCTTCGTTTCAGAGTCAACAGACAGTTCATGTGAAAAGTTAATTTTTCGTGATGACTCACTCATGTTTCTCCATTTTTCCAGTCATTATATGCACGGACGAAGTGACTACTGTCAGTTTCCCCTCTGACAAAGCGCAAGGAAGATCAAAGTGCTAGGAGAGTAAACAAGGAAATCTCTTTTTCGGCCATCAATAAGATTCCTGTCAACGAGTTTCTTAGAAATGTATCAAACTTTGTCAGGGAAAGTTCTTTGTGATTTTGAAAAATCACCGTCTAAATTTTGTGGAAACATGTTCACTGCGATATACACCCTCCATTCCGAAAGAAACCGAACTTTTGAAAACAAATAGTACCACTAGTGCCATCTGTTGTAATATTTTACCGGTAGATGGCGTAGTCCCTCATTGACAACTGGTATAAATGTCATGACATTTGGATGCACGGCAACAAAGTTATTGCGTTTCAACTGTCAGTGTGTTGTGTACATCGGTCGGAAAATGAGTTTCAAACAACGAGCTGCAATTGAGTTTTGTGTTAAACTGGGTAAACCTTTTACTGAAACGCACCAAATGCTACAAAATGCATATGGTGATGAGTGTCTATCCCGTACGCAAGTTTACGAGTGGTTCAGGCGATTCAAATCGGGTAGAGAGACGCTGGATGATGACGAAAGATCAGGCCGTCCCAGAACCGGATTATCGGAAGAAAACATCGAAAAAGTGCGTGAATTCATCAAACATAACAAAAAAGCGTCGGTGAAAGTTATTGAAATGGAATTAGGCATTCCTCAAACAACCGCATACCGCATTTTGACCGAAGTTTTGGGCCTTAAGAAGGTTAATTCGCGGTTTGTACCACACAAACTCACCGAAGACCAAAAAGTTGATCGAATTGCGCATTGCAAAGACATTGTTAAAAGTGCTCGGCAGGATCGAAACTTCTTGTAATCGATTGTAACTGGTGACGAGACGTGGTGTTTTGACTATGAGCCCGAAACAAAGCGGCAAAGTGCTGAATGGAGAGCGCCGGATGAAGGACCAACCAAAAAAAGTCGCTTGGTGAAGTCAAAAGTTAAGGTGATGCTGATTTGTTTTTACGATTCAAAAGGAATTATCCACAAAGAATTTGTTCAGCCCGGCCAGACAGTCACTGGAGAGTTTTACTTGGGCGTCATGAAGCGTTTGCTGGCAAGAATTCGTCGTATTCGGCCCGAATATCGAGAAATCGGCAGTTGGACTCTTTTGGACGATAATGCACCATCACATCGTTCGCGACTTGTAACTGAATTTTTGGTCAAAAATCACATTATTCGTTTGCATCATCCGCCCTATTCACCAGATCTCGCTCCGTGCGATTTCTATCTGTTCCCGAAACTGCATTTGGCGATGAAAGGAAAGTGGCACGCATCGATTGAAGCCATTGAGAAGGCGACGACCGCCGTCCTAAAGACCATTCCAATAAAGGACATGGAGAAGTCGTTTGACAACTTGTTGGAGCGTGCAAATATGTGTATCGATGCAGAAGGGGAATACATTGATTAATAAAAATGATTTGTTCCAAAATGTACATTGTTTTTTTGTTTTTTTAAAACGTTCGGTTTCTTTTGGAATGGAGGGTGTACCTGCGTATTAGGTCATTTAGAACTGAATTTTATTTGAGGACTTTAGGCAACTTTGGCTCAGGCCGAATGAATGATGGGAAAACCCACGCATACGGTGTTTGTCCACCAAAAATACCCACATGGAACGATCCGGGATAAAATAAGAGACCCCACACACCAGAGGTGAGCGCGCTACCACTGAGCTACCGCGGCCCTTTAGAATCCACTCAACTGGGCAAGTACTCACTATCTCATGTGCTGCAAAATTATTGGGATTTGTTGTAGCCACGTCATTTGAAACATGCAATTTCCGTTTCCTCAACCACTTCTTGTTCGTTTTCCAAACCACCAACCACTAATATTAGCAGCAGATACCGACGTACAGGATCTCCAGTTTTCTTGCTTTTGATACTACGTCGTATCTTTCGCTCCCTTTCCTTTTCTCTTCTTACATTCACAGACACTAAGTCACTTTCTACAGTCACTCATTTAATTTTTTTAAGGTGTTTACTAATTTTGTGACTTGTAATTCCCTGGGCTTTCCATGATATTTTTTTCCAAATTCCCTGAGTTCTTAGTACAGTGGAACACGTAAATAATACGCACTGATATTTCTTTTAATCCTACCACCACCCAGTTCAAGCATCCTGTACATTATTGCTTTAAAATATCAATTGCACATTATTGCTTTTAATTTCTTTAAAACAGAGGATTTTAACACGTTGAAAAAATCCGGTCAGCAGTGGGAATCGAACCCACGACCTCTTATCAACTGTGGACAGGTCTATCTCATAAGTTTCCCTCATAAATTATAGATTTCCCTGAGTTTTCTAGATTTATAATTTCCCCTGAGTATTCCAGGTTTTCCAGGGTGGTAGACACCCTATTTTTTATTTATGACCTTCAGGCATCTAAGACTCAGGCCGGGATAAGGGAGGGTAAAGGATACGGGAAAGTGTCGGCCAGGGCCTAAGTTGAAGGTACCATTCTTGCTTTTGCCTGGAGTGCCTGAGGGGAAAAAACATAGAAAAACCTCAGTTAGGATGGTCGGCCGCTAGCATTGAACGCATGACCTTCCGAATGCTAAGCCAGCATTGTATACCACCGAGCCACGGCCACTCGGTGAGTACCGTCACTCATGTTTTAAAATGTAAATAGTAATTTAAAAACATGTACGAAGTATTCGAGTAGCAGATTAAGCACGTCTTAGCTACCTCAAAGATATCAGGTGTGTTCAGCCATAATAATAAAAAAGTATCCAAGATACGGAGCTATTGAAAATCCTTAGTCTCTTTCTTCTCAGGCTGAATTATTTTTATGGTGCTAGCGAAATGCCATAGTTTTGCTACTCAGAACATTTAATTGCGTGCAAAACTGTGTAATTTCGTTTCATCAGTATTATCTATTGCAAAGATAATTTAGTATTCAACTTACGGTGCAAATGGTGTTAAATATAAGTTATATCAAAACTGCAATAGTTCACGGTTTGTATAGTTACATCCCAAAACGTATGCAAACTAAACTTACAATGAAGAAAAGAAAATATTTCTCTACTTGTAAGTAGATGCAGCATATCAAGAGCATGGAATCAGAGCCTGGAAACTTATGCAATTTGCCGCTCTATAGCTAAATACGCCACTGGAGATACCCATCAATGCTTCGCGCTAAAAGAAGATGGTAAAGTTGCCTGGACAAATAAAGGGAAGCTCCTAACAAAAACAATGGACAAATAAAGGGAAGCTCCTAACAAAAACAATCATAATCTTACCTCCTAAATTCTGTAAAGCTGTTGACAAATCTACATTCACATATGTAGCGTCGGATGGTTTAGAGCCGCCTGCTTTTCCATTCATTATCTTCACTGGAGGACTCATTGAGGATTGTGGATCGTCCCCGTCGAGAAATACTGCCAATTCCTGCTCTCGGTCTTCTTCTTCAGCCAACTGACCAACTCTATGCGAAGAAAAATAAAGAAAGAGTTACACAAACGTTAAAGCAGAAGTGAATCAGGATCAAAGAAGATGTACACTACATCAGTACATGAATACAAAAATGGCGGCGGTGTCATAGTTAATTTATCCGTTGTTCCAGGCAGGCTGGAACCTTGCTATGACATGAAGCGCAACAAAGTTGTACAATTCAAAATGTATTACGTTCTTTTCTTATTGGAACTGGGTTTTGTTGCCAAAATATTTCTTGTGGGTTGAGGCACTATTATTGTTGTTATTTTATATGTTTTGCACCGAGCAGCCGTAGTTCAGTGGTATAGCGTTGGCGTAGCTTATGGGGGGTCGTGGGTTCGACCCTAGCGGCCGACCTTTCTGAGGTTTTTCCAGGGTTTTTCTCAGTCATACCAGACAAATGCCGGGATGGCACCCTCAACACAGGCCCTGGCCGACACTTTCCCCTCCCCCATCCAGGTCTGAGTCTAAGATGCCTAAAGACCACACAAATTTATATTTTCTGCATATCGGGGACAAGAACAATGGGGGACGAAAGTGTTATTTCGAGGACGGTTACCTCTTTGATTTAAGTTTTAAGAATCCTTTTGGTCACACCAATCTTTGTGTTTGAATTTGAATTTAATTTTTAAGGCCTTTAGCCACCTTTGGCTCAGGCCACCAATGTCTGTGCTGTTACACTCGCCAGTAATTTCAAAACATAAGTAAGTATATCGTACAGATTTTGAATTGTACAGCTTCCTTGCGCGCATCATGGAAGTGTAGGAAATTACTTGTGAGTGTAACAACACGAACACTGATATAACCAAAAGGAATCTTCACAACACAGAAGAAAGAAAATAAAACATTCGATATACCAACATTTCCCAACCCTTTTCAGATTTATCTAAACACTTACAAGACTTCAACCACAGTCTCACATTATCCACAGTTTTCATACGCATATCGACAGAGCATTAAAAAATACTACTTTATGATAAAAAAAATAGTCCTCAATTACAGATAGCGAGAACTTAACCAACAGTTTCCCTTTCTAGACTTACTGAAATATAAAAACAACGTGAAACACAAGTCGAAATCACAAAAACTGTAATTTACCACAATAAAACAGCCACCTTCCCATCTTGCTTATCTGGCTATACTGTTCTCAAGCAATTACAAACATACGTTTTGTACTTTCTTATTCTTATTCTGTAGATATTCTTTCCTTGTTTTCCTATTTCTTAGTGTATTTTTTTTTTTTAACAAAAACCCAATTGGGTGATTATTCTTATCATCATAAACAACCGAGGCCAGATAAACAAAATTACAAAGTACATTTTGTCAATAAAGGAAATGATTTCTTAATATTCATCAATACCACAACTGTATTGACATGTTTAATAAACCTGAAAGCTTGATATGCTTTGACCATCCCGTAATTACCTGTTTATGCATTATACTACATACGAATTTCTTTTGTCTGTCCAATAATAAACAGTTATTGACTAAACTTACTTTAGAAACACTTCATTCATTGTTGTAAGCGTTACTCCAATTGCAGTGATCCCTAATTCCTCCTTTTCCATCTCCAAATACTCGAAGAGCTCAGCGAATTTCCCTGAAGCCTCGGAAGGTAAAACGTAAGAAAGCTCAGTGCTTTTATTATCTTTAAGTTCTGCATCTGCGACGAACGATGTGATGGCATCCGTTACCGTATTTGGAATGCAAGAAGGACTTTTCACCAAGTGTAAGTGGTAGCCCGCACCTGCAATAAAGACAAATTTATATTTAAATACGGTAGGAGAAGGCCGGATAGGTAATATAACAGGTGAAATTTGAAAAGGGAGGGAAGGAACTGTACTTACGTAGTATCTTGACTAAGATCACGTCACGTAACAATATACACTATAAAGTCACTTAAAATTTTCGGCATCCGCCATCCTCAGTTGTACAGAAGAAAAAAAATTCACTGAACGCATGTGGACAACTGGAGGAGATAGAAAAGCCAAATGGGGAACGTCCACATAAAAAAAAAAAAAGAACATTGACGATGTTCTGCGCGTGTGCAAGTACTGATGGAAAACGGGTTTTGGAAATGGTATTTTGTGCTGAAAATTGAGCTGGGTACAATAAATAATAAAAACTGGGTCTTAGTAAGGGAAACATAGTCAGGAAAAAATAATACAGTACAGAAACCGCAGTCGGAGAAAGTGGGGAACAGTATCGAAAACGCACCCCGAATACGTGGGATTTAGCATAAAAACGGAGTCAGAGAAAGTGGAATATAGTATAGGAAACACAAAAGAAAAGGTAGTAAGTTGCCGAGCCAGTCACAAAAAAGTGGAATATATATCACATTTTAACTATGAAGAATCATGGTGTCTACTAATTTTTGTGACTTGAAATCCCCTGAGCTTTCCATAACTTTTTTTTTTCCAAATTCCTTGAGTTCTTAGTGTAGTGGAACATGTAAATACTACGTAATCAATTTTGTGCAGTCCTCCTATCACCCAGTCCAAGCATCTTGTACATTATTGGCATTTCACAAGTGAAGAAAAAGATAATTTCCTTAAAATAGAGGATTTTAACACATTGAAAACATCCGGAAAGCAGTGGGAATCGAACTCATGACCTCCGCTTTACCGGGACAGTGTTGTTACCAACTATAGACAGGTCCACCGCATAAATTTCCCTGAGCTTCCCTCATAAATTATAGATTTGCCTGAGTACTCCAGGTTTATAAAATTTCCTGACTATACCAGATTGTCCAGAGTGAGAGACACCCTAAGAATGACACATGGTATTCTGCTTATTTTCTCCACGAAGTTCAAAAGGTACCTAATATATCTGCAAGGCTCTGTAATGACGTGTCTAAAACCCACACTCTCCTTACGTATAAGACACACGTTAATTCAATTTACCTATGTAAAACCCATTGGATCGAGTTTATACAAGGTGGTTCCATTTAGGACAAACTCTGGGACATCAGGATCTCCAGTGAGCAGTAACAAAAGAAATATCCCATGACTTTTCCAGACCAAAATCGCATTTATCCTGATTGTTGTTGACACACTTATTTAAAGGAAAAGGAATAAAAATAAGCAACATTTTACCATTCACACGCAACAGCTTTGGTTAGGTCAAATGTAAAGGGTGACCTTGAACACAAATTCCTTCTCTGCTCCGTTCTATGGGCAGGAGCATCTACAAATTGGGCAGAACATGGAGAAATCTTATAATTTCCTTACTCTTCTCTGATTTAAGGAGGATTCCTTGACTTTTCCATTTTTTTCCGGTTTTCCAGACAGCTGGACACCCTGGACATGAATACACACACCGGAACAAGTATTACAAAAGACACTTTCAACATAGGTCCGCTTCCGTTAAGAGATTTAAACACCCAACATCGAGAGCACAATGAACTTATTACATTTGAAAATGAACACTCTCGATAAAGCATAAACGGCGCATTACACTAAATTATGTTTAGGTGACTTGATTTTCATTAATAGAGTGCTTCATCCCCAATATGAGTTTTCCATCTGCGTTGCTTCCAAATCGTAAATCATATGGCGATTATAAACACGACCAGTTTCGTCAACATATCGACTTTATCCGGTGAAATGGAAGAGTAAGAACACGTGGGATCGACGGAGCTAACCGAAACATCGGGTTTTCGTCGAACTATGATAGGAACAATCGGAAATAGCAATTTACTAATTCAGCTGTCAGTGTAAGAACCAGTATGTTGAAATGACTGTAAATCCTACACATTCTACGATAAGAGGAGTGCTTGTGGATGTATCCATTCTACCGTAATACATTACCAGTCTAAGGTCTTGAATATAGAACTCTACTGGCAATACTACCAGAGTTGAATCATTTCCAACTACTACCCTTTGTTATTGTTCATATTCTACGTAAGATGGCATCTGAGCTGTACTAGGAGCTCGTTAAATAAATAAATAAAAGTAAGAAAACTGTCTAAAAGAAATGTAAATACTGAAAATGGTTACCTTTCTGTTCTGTATACTAACCATATAGTTTCTTAAGAAACATTGGTGTTCCAAAGCAAAAAACCCGTCCATGAACCATGATAGCAATTCTGTCTCCTAACGCATCAGCTTCTTCCATAAAATGCGTAGAGATAAGGATGGTTCGTTGTCCTCTCATTCGCTGAAAAAGAAACCATATAGTTAACTACATACTACAGAATAAACAAACTGCTAATTATTCTATACTATTAACACTATATTTCAATGAGGTTACGCTGGCTTCGAATTTAGATCCTAGATTCCATCCCAACGGGCGACCACTGTGGCTGAGGTTTTTCCTGTCATACAAGGCAAATGCCAGGATGGTACCTAGAACTTAGGCCCTGACCAACTTCTTCCCGCATCCTTTTCCTTACCCCATCACGGCCTTAGTTATAGATGCCTCAAGCCCTAAGTCCAAGTATACTTGAGAAATGACATTCCAAGTCCCTTTTTATCATAACCAAAGAAGCAAATATACCAAAAAGTAACTTAATTTACATTTTAAGTAATTAATTTATGAGTTTTCTTCAATTTTGAAGTATGTCAGAAAAATATCCAAATATGCTGAATATCTCGACAACTAGCCGGGTGATCTTGATATAACTGGTCAATCAACTAGAAGGAATCTCGCTGTGTATGCAAGAACAGTCATGTTGAACCATGGCTGCTCCCTCGGCAGTGAGACGTCATTGAATGAGGTAATGTATTCGTAACTCTCGCATTCACAATAATCGTCGAGGAGTAGGTCAGTGAAACTGTATTAAGTTTCGCCTCGAACTTGAGCATTCGACCTTGGAAACGATTCGAAGGATTAAGACAGGTTTTGGAGACGAATCACTAAGTGAAGCCCAGATAAAAGTGTCCCCAGTGCCTCAAATGACAGGCGGAATTCCGCTGATAGTTAAGCGTTTTCTGGAAGGACGAACCATCAAGAATACTCTATCCAAAAGGTTAAACGTGTGCAACTGCTACAAATGAAAAATCACTTTATTATTACAGTATTATTATTATTACTATTATTAGAATCCTGGGTCATTCCCAGCGGTTTCAAGCAACTTCTGTGTGACTTCAACACGAAATTCCTCCTTATGACAAAAGCCGTGGAAGGAATTTCGCAGACACATACACGTCTCATGCCTAGCTTCTTCCTAAAAATAATCTCAAAAAGCGATCCAAGGAACACCCGGATTACGCATACTGTTAATCGTCCATTTTCATTGATCACAGGGTATCAACCTGCTCATTCGTTTATTGTGAATGCGGCGGTCACACAATACATTATCTCACTGTCGAATGGCATATACTGAAACAGTAAGGTCCCCTCTAGTTGACTACAAAGTTACATTAAGATCGCGTGACGGTACTATACTTTCTAGACAGACCTTGTGCGGTTTAACCTAGAGTACTCATACTCTATACACCTTAGCCTCTTAGATAAACCACGGGAAAAAAGAACGCACAAGAGGTCTTATTATTTTGCACTAGCTCTTCGATGTAATATGGATGAAAAGCCGAAACCAAACTTCAGTCAGCCTGCAAGTCTATTCTAGTCTATTATTTAGACAACGCTTTTCTAGTCTACTATTTACATTCATTATAATAGTTGGTGTTCTACCGGAAGTCGGTTTATGAGTCGGAAGTCCCTGGCCAGGATGAACCAATGGTGCTTAGCATCGCCTTTCGTCAGATGAGCTTATGTTCTAAGGATGGGACCTACAATTTAAAATACATTCTGAACCAATACGTTCAATGTGTTTCTACTGGGAATCCACGTCTGGTTCTTCTGATTACAAGACGACGAACAAATACACTCATCAACCGCAGACATCATTATTCAAATTATATGAACAACCCACCCAGCCCTCGCGGAGTACGTTCAAACTCTGCTTACTCACTCAAAAATTTTCAGTCCCATCTGGTGAATTCGGGATAGTACCTATAAAAGACACATTAGTCATGATTTCCCAAAAGTTGTGTTCGCCGACGGGCATCATCCCTAAAAGCTCAGTCACGCTTGAGAGTAAAGTAAATAAAATCTAGAAAAGTGAAATTATTATTATTATTATTCAGAAGGCACCTTTTGTGTCAGTGTCTACAGAAAACAATTCAACATTCAAATACGTCAATCAACTTACCTGAAGAATATCCCACACCTTTCTTCTGCTTTCAGGATCCATGCCAGAAGTAGGCTCATCAAGAATGATCACCTAAGATTAAAATAAATGGAATTAATTTGATAAAAAAAAAAAAAGAATGAATGTTCGACATTGATCAATGAATTCTCAAGGAATCAAAAACCAAATATTATTTATTAAGATTACCCTTATCAGTGTTGAGGAAAAGATTTATATTTCCTTTATTGACTATAAATGATCATATTCACCATTTTTCCACACAACAGTATCTAGTTAAAAGATCATCAGTCTTTAGAAATCTTAGTATTTCGCAACTCTGGTTTTAAAAATTGATTTATTGCACAGGAGCCATGATGTAATCCCTTCCATAAAAATAAAAAAAAATAAAAACTTGTTCATACAATCTTACCTCTTTTTACGTTCTTCATTTTGAGAAAGAACTACGTTTTCGAAATGTTAAAATTATGTTTTAATACAGCCGCTCCCCGACCCACGATGGGGTTATAGACCGATAATTAAACCCATTGAAACTTGAAAATATCGTCAATTGCAAATAAAATTTGAAATATAAAAACATGCTACAGGTAGAGGTACTGAATAAAAATGTCAGAATATGCTTTATAACCAGAATTGTAAGAGCTGTAATGATATCTGATTGTGTTTGCTCAGTGCTCTATTACAGTAAAAAAGGACAACAAATGTACAGTTCCAACAGTAGGAATGAAATTCAGAGTACAAATTAATCAAGATTATTTGTTCTTTGATGAGGTTGAATCAAGGGCGATAGGGTCGCCAATTTTCGTCGTCTCACAATATATCGTATGTCCGAAAAATCATAACTCGAACGATCGTTGTTTAGTTATTTCATTGTACACTGATGCCACGGACATCACGTGAGTAAATCTTCAAATAATTTTAGTTTTAATATAAACTTTGTAAACATAAATACATTTAATTACTCTACTTGTTACTTACGTGTTTATGCTCCAATACTTGGTACTAACGTGTTAGTATGTTGTTATTAATAGAAACTTTAGAGTATTATCTGTAACAATGATATGTAAGAGGCGCTGGAAACCGAAGTAAATATTCAGAAATCTATCAAAATTCAAAAATGAAATTTCGTTACTTTTTCTTGACCACACCATAAAATTTCGTAATGAAGCCCCATCCAAATAGTAAATCCCTCTACTTTGATATGTTTCTCCGATTTGGCACTCGTTGAAACGTCGACATTGTACTGTTAATTTTATAAATCTGACGCCCTTCTAAAATATTTAATTTCCACCAAAATTAAAATAGAGTAAACCTTTTAAAAATCATATCTTATCTCAACATCTGCTTCATTTCTAGCGATTCGATTGCATGCTTTTTTTTGTATATAAATAGTGGTGGTATTTACTAGTGCTGTTCAAACCGGTTTTTTTTAAAAACCGAAAACCGGTTTCAGAAAAAAATGAAATTTCAAAAAACCGGTTTTCGGTTTTCAAAACCGGTTTTCGGTTTCGGTTTTTGAAAACAGATTTTCGGTTTTCAGTTTCTAAAACCAAAAATCGGGTTTTAAGTACATACATTTATTATTAATAAAAAGCGAAAAAAGCAAAATGTCAACAGACTAGCTATTCAGCGTATGAATTGGACTGCAGTCCGTGCTTTTCTGATGGCATCAGTTTTGTCAACATTACTAAGAAAAAAACTACATCGAAATGTCAATATAAATGGAAGTAATTCTAGTTTTTTTCGCTGCTGTACATATAAAAATTAGTCACTATTAGCACTGATAAGAAATTTCCTGAACAGCTGTGAATTGGGAATGCAGTGCAACTATGCACAAAGAAACGTCTGGAGAAAGAAAAAAACTAATCCCTTCTGTTTACGAAACCCCTTATATGGAAGTGTAGCCTGATTATCAGTGCATTTTATTGCTACCAGAATATTCTATTGTTATTGCAGGACTGAAGAAAATAGAAATCAAACAGTTCCAAATTT